>PVKB01001779.1:0-48565 GCA_004027205.1 Ctenodactylus gundi
TTCTTTAGGGCGGAAATCCGGCCCGCTGTGCTGTGTGTCCTCGTGCTCTTCCCTGCCGGCATGGCGCACTATAACTTCAAGAAGATTACGGTGGTGCCGTCCGCCAAGGTAACAGCCTGGGGGCGAGGGGAGTTCATCACCTCTGGTCCTTTTCCTTGGTCAGTCGAGTGGAAGGACCCAGGGCCTTAGCCCTAGGGCTGAGGGAAGGGGTTCCGTAGGCTCTCCACTTACCTAGTGCCGGGACTTTGGCTAGGCCGCTTTCTCTCGTGATCAAGGACTCCAAAGACCAGTCCTGCCCTTTGGCATCCAACTCCCCGTCCCAGAGCGTAGGTCCTCCAGAAACCAGGCCCTTCGAGGCTACACAGTCCCTCGCGAGTGGGCGATTTCTGCGGAGGCTATGGAGATGACAAGGTGGGTAGGTGGGCGGGGCGACCCCGAGGTTCGAGGGTCGGAGCCCGCAGTATTCAGTGATCAGCTTGGCAGAAAGTTCAGTGTGGCCCGTTTTCCCAGACTTGTTTCGTTGCTGTTATGACTTAAAATTTTGTGACTTTTAAGTCCTCGTTACTGTTAGATTTGGAAAATATAGCTGTTCTCAGACATAGCAGGGTAAGTAAGGCCAGGCGAAGTTTGTGTAGCGTTGTTAGGTGGAAACTTGGGAAAAAGCGTTGACTGTTATGTCTATTGAGAAGTTGTTTTATGCTGAGAAGTCAGGGTGAATTGTAGGTAACAGCCCAAAATGCTTATAGGGATACGTTTCTATGCAAGTCCTGGTACAGTGCATGGGAAGACCAGTTTGGGAGAAGGAATAAACTTGCCCAATGTGAATATCTTCAGTGTCTCCTTTTCTTCAAGTCCCTACTATGAAACCAGCTTATGTTAGAAAGCTTCGTCAAGAATTAGTATTTTACATTCATAATACGCAGTTGTGTCTCACCACCTCTCTCATTTCTCACTTCTTCGTGACAATCATTCTTGTACATCTCTCAATAGATTGTAGTATTTGGGAAGAAATCATGTCCTGGAATCATCATGATTTTGTTTCAGAGACAGGTTCTCTTTCTGTAGCCCAGGTTGGCTTTGAATTTATGCCAGTCCTCGTCTCAGCCTTCCAATTTCTGGGATTACAGGCCCCTGTGCCACCACACCCTGTTTATGTAGTGCTGAGAAATCATACTTAGAGCCTCGCTCTTACTAACAAGTCCTCTAACTGTTGTGCTATTCCTCCAGCCCTATTTGTATTTTTGGTCCTCATATTTTCTTAAACATCTTTCCACTTGGTCAAAGGAATTTGCCCAATTCTATTGGAAATAGAACACTTTGGAACACAGGAACTTTGAATAATTGACTTCAAGAAGAACTTGAAACTTTTGGTTCAGCACCTATATTCCCTTGTTGAGGGAGATCTGTATTTTTGGAGAACAGATGAATGAGTGTACGTATGTCTAAAATAAAAAGATGGACAAATATATGGACAAAAATCCTTTAGAGGCTGGAAGTTTAAAAAATCACAGATAAGTATGGGGCATGATTAATTCTAGAAGCTATTAGTAATTGTGTGGTATGTGTGCCAGGTACTGTGAATACAAAATATGTAAGACAGTACTTAGCTTTTTGGAAGTTATTTTCTATAGGCATAAGTAGAAACACATAACCACATTAAAAATATGAAAATTGTTATAAGGAAATAATGTTCAGTCGACCTCTATGCCTGTGGATTCTACATGCATGGGTTCAACATTAGATTGAAAATACTTTTTAAAAGATGGTGTCTTTATTGAACATGTTGAACCTTTTTATTCTTGCCATTATTCCCTAAACATACAGTGTAACAACTATTTACAAAGTGTTTATGTTAAGTTGTTACAATTTATAGTTGTTAACAGTCTATGGATGAGTTGAAGTATAGTATGGGAAGATGTGCATAGGATGTGTGCAAGCGCTGTGCCATTTTATGTATGGAACTTAAGTATTCTTGGGTTTTAGTTTGTGTGGAAGGGGGAGATCCTAGACCTAGCTCCTCACAAATATCAAGGCATGACTGCATGTGAGTTTAGAAGAATAAAAGAGTATATGATGAATGGAAGGGTTGGGAAACTGAAGTAACTCAAGTTGCTAGTCCCTTAAGGATGGAAAAAACTTAGGAGAAGAGTGTAGATCTGGTATAGTCACATGCGTATAGGCAGTTGTGCCCTGCACAATACTTGGCAAATTGTATTGTGATCATGTTCATTTGTTTGCTTGTTTGTTTTTGAGACAAGATGTCTGTATCCCTGGCTGGTCCTGAACTCACTGTGGAGCCCAGGCTGGCCTTGGACTTAGAGGCAGTCCTCCCACCTCATCCTCCTGAGTGCTGGGATTACAGGTGTGCACCAACATGTCCAGCTTTATGTGGTGCTGGGGAATCGAACTCAGAGCCTTGCACTTGCAAGACAAGTGTTTTAACCACTGGGCCATTTCTCCAGCCCTGTTTACTTTTTTTTTTTTTTTTAATCTCTGGATCCTGAGTTCTTTGAAGAAAGGAACAATGTCTTGTTCTTTATTTTATCATTAGCACTTGAGTATCCCTATACTTTGTTTTTAAGAAATGATCAATATTGTTGAACTAATGGCATGCTCAAGGAAAATCAAGGAGTTTTCTGTGTGACTAGGTGTGTGGGGTTAAGGAAGCAAGAGGATGGAATATTAAAGAGTGTTGTGACTTTGTACTGGGAAATAGAAAAAAAGTCTTTTATGTCCTCAATCAGTATAAGTATGTATAAAAAGTTATAAATTGAGTTTTAGTTGTACCCATTATATGACCTTCTAAAGACAAAACTATGCATATTGAAATTAAAGGGTTCTTTCTCGAATTTTTTTTCTGACTTATGGTTGAGTGTTCTGATTAGAGCTTCAAATATTCTTAGATATTTGAAGTTAAGCATTAAGGAAGTATGGGGTAAATTTTTTTCAACAGCTACTTGGTGTTCTGAATGGCCAGAAACTGTATATGAGCAAAGTGATATATAAAATTTTTGACTAGGAAAAGTTAATGTAATTTAAAATACATCGTATTGTTGTATTGTTTTAAGGTTTCAAATAAACGGATCATCAGTGGATATTTGAGTTGTGTTCTAATTATTTTCTTTAATTGTAGGACTTTATTGACTTGACATTATCAAAGACACAACGGAAGACTCCAACGGTTATTCATAAACATTATCAAATTCATCGGATTCGACATTTTTACATGAGAAAAGTCAAATTTACTCAACAAAATTACCATGACAGACTCTCACAGATTCTAACGGATTTTCCCAAACTGGATGTAAGTGATTGGGAAACATGGACGGGTGCGGGTGCGTGTCTTGAGAGAATCAGTATTTAGCCACTTGGTGCACCCATTTGGTAGCAGAAGAAATGAGAAGTAATTGGTTTGTCAGAGTTTAGTTAATGTCAGAGCTGGAAACAGAATCCAGGTTCTTTGAATTGTTACTATCTTTCATTTACCTCAGCCACACTCCATCAAAGGGTCTGAAGCTGTCTTCCTAGGATTTGTGTATGATTTCTTGGCTTGCATGGGCCAACCAATGGATGAAAGCCAGGGACTGCAAGCTCTGAGCCCCAGAATTCTTGTGACAACTCGCCAGCTACTCTGGGCTTTGTCGCTGCCCTCTTTTGGAGGCTTTTTTCTCTGGGCTCAATCAGAGCCATTGGTGAAGGGCCACTGCTGTTTGTGATCTAATTGCTATGTCATCTGGTGACAATTTTTTTCCTGGGCAGGAAGAGACAGCATAGTGAGCTAGACTCCTGTGCATAAGTGACTATAAGATCACACAGTTATTAGTTGGGTTTGTGAAGGGTTTTGGGATCAGTATAGTCTTAGAGCACAATTTGGCCAATGCCTTTTAGTGGCCCCTGAAGCTAGGTGAGGTGGATGGGAAAGTTGTTTTATATGACAGGTTGTGTGTGTGTGTGTGTGTGTGTGTGTGTGTGTGTGTGTGTGTGCGCGCGTGCGTGTGCATGTGTGTCACAGAAACATTTTAAAATACAAAGTCAACACTTTGGCTAGAGTAAAAACTTTGGAGGGTTTTGATTTACCTTATAGAGCAGTGTTCCCTAACCTTTTTGGCACAAGGGACAGATTTCATGGAAGGTAATTTCTCTACAGATCTTGGCAGATGAGATTGGGCCTCGGGATGCTTCAGGTGCATTGCTTTTATTGTGTGCTCCTAATGCCTGTACTGGTCTGACAGGAGGTGGAACTCAGGTGGTAGTGGTGGGGCAGGGGGCAGCTGTAAGTACAGGTGAAGCTGTGCTCATTGTGTGCCTGCTGCTTGTGTCCCACTGTGTGGCCTGGTCCCAGTATCAGTCCATGGCCTAGGGGCTAGGGACCCCTGTTTCAGAGGATCCTGGCTGGTGGGGTTAAGAGATTATTAGGAGATCAGTGCAGTGAAATGATGACTTGGACAAGAGTGACAGTGATGATAAGGCAGTTGAGAATTGATTGGCTTCAGCTTCATTAGAGGGAGGAGCTTCCAGGATGTACCATAGGCCGGATACAGATTTTAGGGAGAGAATGGAGAGGACTTTGGGGTTCTCTACCATGGCCAGCAGAGTTCCTGTAAACCAAACTAGAAAAGACTAAAAGGAGCAGGTTTGAGAAGGGCAGGTCAAGTCCAATTTGTATAAATCATCATAAGATGTGTGGGAGATTTTGAGTAGAGATCCCAAAGCTTGTGAGAGGTCTGGCCTGGAGATGATGAGACAAAAAAAAATTTATGAGGAAGATTACTAGTGATTGAACCCAGGGCCTTTCACGCTGTGCTACCTTCCTAGCCCTTTTTAATTTTTTATTCTAAGACGGTATCTTTCAATTGCCCTGGCTGGGCTCAGACTTTTGATCCTCCTGCCTCAGGCCATGTGCCACCAGGACTAGCTAGAACCAGAATTCTAAAAGTATAGCTGATATTTAAAATCTGCCTGAGATCCCGTGGTTCTAGAGTGGGCATGGAAAAAAAGCCCAGTGCTGGGCACCTGGCTGCAGAGCTGGCTGGACAGTGGGCCAGCACAGGGTTTGGAGAAGTGGCTGTTAGAAAGGAAGCAAACTGAGAACTGCTTCAAGTAGGATGCGTGGCCAGCCACCCAGCACAACTGAGGTCTGGACCGAGAACCCTAGAGAAGAAGAGATGAAACACCTATCCTAGGCATTTGCCACAAAGGGAACAAGGAAACTGGTAATGGGTGAAAGGATGGGCTCATAGGAGCTTTTCTTTTTCTTTTTCTTTTTTTTTTTCCTTCTCCTGAATCACGGTCTCATTCTGTAGACCAGGTTGGCCCTGCGCTCACCATGTAGCCGAGGTTGGCCTTGAGCTGATAGCAATCCTCCTGCCTCATTCTCCTGAGTGCTGGGATTACAGGTGTGTGCCACCACGCCCAGTTTATGTTGTGCTGGGGAATTGAACCTAGGGTGTGCTTGCTCAGGAAGCACTTTTAACCACTGTGCTATTCCTTAAGATTTGATAAGTAATGTTTGCAGGATGCTGCACTGGTGTGGTAGAGGAGTTTCGGGGCCCAGCTCGGACCGGCAGGCAGTGGCGAGGGCTGCCCATCTGGGCAGGTAGCTCTGTCACCTGAGTAGGTGAGGAGTAGGATTATAGAAGGAACTGTTGGCTGCCTCCTGCTGACTTCTGGTTACTTAGGGGTGTAAACCACCAGGGTAGGAAACTGGGGAGGAGGCACTGCAATTTAGAGGAGAGAGAAAATATTATTTTCCATGTGTTATACGGACAGATGAGAAACTGTTCGGCCAAAAATGACTGCTGTCCACCTTCTGTTTGTTGTAGGACATCCATCCATTTTATGCTGATCTGATGAATATTCTCTATGACAAGGACCATTACAAGTTGGCTCTAGGACAAATAAATATTGCCAAAAATTTAGTGGACAAGTAAGGTATTTTCTTATTGTAGTATGTTTTCAATTACTGTCAAAAGTGAAGAAAGAAAACACCTATTTTCATTTTTTTTTTAAGTGTCGCTAAAGATTACGTGCGGCTAATGAAATATGGCGATTCTCTGTACCGCTGCAAGCAGCTGAAGCGGGCCGCGCTGGGGCGGATGTGCACTATTATCAAGAGGCAGAGGCAGAGCTTGGAGTATCTGGAACAAGGTATTATACATAAGTTGAAGTAGCTTTTAATGAGTTCTGCTAAAGTAATTGATTCTTACTGAGGAATTAGTTTTGAGGTGTTTTTGTTTTAGAGGTGGTGGGATCAAGTTATTTTCTCTAACTTATAGGCAGTTCCAACAAGCTAGTTATTATTGGAGCGAAAGTACCGAGGAATTATGTGTACAAACTTATAAGCACTATTCAGAAAGTCAGAAAAAATATATGTTTTTAATCAGACTTGAAAGTATATAAAAATAAAATGTTATACATACTGGCACTTTTACTTTTTAAATGATACTTTTAGAGGCTTGAGGAATTGCACAGCACTGAAAGCACTTGCCTTACAAGTGCAGGTCCCTGAGTTCAATTCCCCAGCACCACATAAAGCTGGGCATGGTGGACACCTATAATCCCAGCATTCAGGAAGCTGAGGTGAGGGGATTGCCCTGAGTCCAAGGTCAGCCTGGGCTAATAGAGGGAGACCCTATCTCAAAAATAAACTTTTTTAATAGGACAGTTTCTGAATTACTGAATTCTACAGAAAAAAATTACTTGCCTTCTTGCATGCATTTTTGTGCTACAAATCACTTTGACTTGTTTGGTTTAGTATTCCTTCCCCTTGCGTCTTGTAAATCATTTTTTTATAAGATTTATGAAATGTGGTACTTTGAAAGTACTTTCCTAGAGATCTGTTGGCTTTTCAGAAGATCCCAGTGGATGTCTCTTGAGCTGGGTTGGTATTACAGATGAGGTGCTTAATGGAAATATCCCATGAAAGGGGCAGGTGTTTCAAAATAATGTTGGCCTGAGAGTGGGGACTCTGAGTACTTCTCAGACAAGTGCTTCAGCCCCACTTTTCACTTACTGAATCATAATAGCAGATTGATAGGCCTAGAAATGTGACTCCTGGTACAGCTGCACTTGGGACATAATGGTGCATGTGTTTCCCACTAGTCCTTAGAGGTTTTTTTCATTCTTCTGTATTTTCTCTATTACTTTGCCTTACAAAAATTGGACTGAGATTAATGTAACTGTGAACTTGGATTGTAACTTAAATGAAAACTCAAGCAGATCTTAAACTTTGGAGTTTCTTAACTTTTTGAACTTCTCACAGTGCGCCAGCATTTGTCCCGCTTGCCAACTATTGATCCAAACACCAGGACTCTGCTTTTGTGTGGGTACCCAAATGTTGGGAAATCCAGCTTCATCAACAAGGTAGGTGTGTTTTTCTTTAATTTAAAGCAGATGGTCTACCTGAGGACACAGTACTCATGTTTTCTCTCTTAGTGGGAGCTGGGATTAATTTGGTAGTATCTTTATCTGACTAGTCAGTCTTTTAGTAAATGTAACACTAGTGTCCAGGAGGATGTGATTGGTATCAGCTCATTCTGGAAATGGGCATACCAGAGGCTTCCCGTGCCAGATTGGCACCACTGAGCTCTTTCCCCTGTCTGCCTTTAACTTCTAGGGTGACTTGTCACCTTTATTGCTTGGTCAGCTTTCACATGAGTGTGAGGTTTATTCTACTGGTAAGTTTCTTTATTGAGTGAATTTGGGAAAATCCAAATGTAACTTAAATAACTCAGTAATTTGGTACTTCAGGACAGTTTAGCTGAGCTTTCGAAAGACCTGAGATGAGTAGATAAGGGAACAAAAGTAACAACTTAAAACTAGCTACACACAGAAATTTAAAAGATTGTTCGGTATGTTGAAGTTTATTTAGTGCCAAGAACACTGTTTGAGGCAGACTGGCAGGTATTATTTTGTCCACAAGCTGTCCTGATATAACACCTGCAATCTCCAGAGTCCTACCTGAAGTTTGAAGTACCTGTCCAGGTGCTCTGAAAGCAGCTGTGACTGACCAGTGCTTTGGCCATTTACAATTTTAAACTGATTAAACAAAATCCAAACAAAACTTAGGTTCTCAATTACATGAAGTATATATTAAGAGTTCAGAGCTGGGCCTGGTACTACAGGCCTGTAATCCCAGCAGTGTGAGAGGTTAAGGCAGGAGAACTACAAGTTTTTACTCAGCCCTGGCAACTTAGCAACTTTATGAGAACCTATCTTAAAATAAAAATTAAAATGGCTCAGTGAAAAGATCTTGGGTTCAATTCCTAGTACCGCCACAAGAAAGGTGGGATGGGGTGTCATTAGCTGCATGTCACTGGTGGGCTCATCTAGACAGTCCAGGTACAGAGCATTTACATGATCGGCACTGCTGGGCACCAATGTGGTGCATGTCATGGGGTGAAAGGTGGTAGGCAGCCTCCACATGTCGAGCCCCCCTGCCCTACCTTCCTGCTAGCTGATCATGAGCCTGGTGGAGTGTGAGAGAAGCAGCCAGGCCTCTTGTAGAATTTCATAATTACTGTCCTACGCATGTCAGTCACATGTAGTCTCTTTTTTGTGTATTCTTTTCTCCCGACAAAGATTAGTTTTGGTGAATACAAGTGTCATACCTGCATTGTTTGAGAGGAAAGGTGGTATAGAACTCTTGTGATTTTGGAAGTTTCGCTTGTTTGTTTCAAGGTGACAAGAGCAGATGTGGATGTCCAGCCATATGCTTTTACCACCAAATCTCTCTTTGTTGGGCACATGGATTATAAGTACCTACGTTGGCAGGTGAGAGTTAAAACATGGAACATCTTGGTTTGGGGGCTTAAAGGAATGATGATTTATGAAGAACTATTGAATGTGTCTGTTTCATAGTGTACTTGGTGTAGAGTCCTGTGAGCAACAGAAGGATTCTGGGAGGAGGGTTGGGAAAATGGGTTCTCTGGCATCAGTAAGAACTTGAAATTTTTCCATTACCACAAAGAAGTCTTGTCCAAGCTTTGGGGATGCAAAGGGCAGTTCGCATCGACACACTTAGGAAGTGACCAGCTGCCAGCATGGGTTCCACATCTGTTCTGCATGAATAGTTGTATTTCCTTAGTGCTGGTTATGCAGTGGAGTTCCTGTGTCACTAGAAATAATATGTGCTACTTAAAACATGAGGTAGTGTATTTTCATGATCACTTTTAAGTTTGTAGATGATAAAATAATCTTCAAGACCTAGAATAGTTTGCAGGTTATTCTAGTTTTTATATTTTGTGATGTATGTCACTAATGAAGGAGTCATTCCAAATCCTCAAGATCATTGATTCTTTAGTCAGCTCCACTCACACATTTTGTAATTGTTTTTTAATGTATAACGAATGTACTTTTCTTTTACTGCTTTATCTTACCATGGTCAGTTTTAGAGACCTGCATTTTATTAGTCTTGTAAGGGCTGATTTGGATGTGTGAAAATGGCTTAAGAACAGTCAGGAAAAATGTGGAAAGTGTCCTTTGGAGTAATAAAGTCTGGTTCTCAGGTTGTAGATACCCCAGGGATTTTGGATCACCCTCTGGAGGACCGGAACACCATCGAGATGCAGGCCATCACGGCTCTGGCTCACTTGCGTGCCGCGGTTCTCTATGTGATGGATTTGTCCGAGCAGTGTGGACATGGACTTAGGGAGCAGTTAGAACTCTTCCAGAATATCAGACCTCTCTTTATCAACAAAGTAAGTGTGCTGTTCTAATTTACGCAGTGTTCCTTTTCGCTTACACACAAGGAAATATGTTCCGAGACCCACTCCACACATTGGGTGCCTGAAACCACGGATAGTCCTGAGCACTGCTACTTGACCACAAGCTCTGCACAGTTGATTGAAACTGAGTCAGTTGTTAGGAGACCGAGTGGCTAGCAGTGTACACAGAATTCATGCAGTAGACAGTTCATGTCCTGGGTGGGATGGAGCCAGGTAGCACAGATTTCACCGCACTGCTCAAAGTGGTGCATAGTCTGTGGATTGTTTATTTCTGGAATTTTCCATTTAGTATTTTCAAAGTATAACCTTGGGTAAATGAGATTGCAGACAGCAAAACCACAGATAAAGGAGACCATGCGATTCTACAGTTGGAAGTAATGATTCCTTTTCTTCCTTGGTAGCCTCTTATAATTGTAGCGAACAAGTGTGATGTGAAGAGAATCGCCGAACTTCCTGCGGACGATCAGGTAAGTCATCTTAATGTCTGAGTGGTTTTTGCTTACTAATTCTCACTTCTTAACATGAGGCAGCCCAAGTTTAGAAGGAACTTTGGCAATACTAGGTCAGTAATATCCCCTGTGGTTTAGTGGCTTGACATAAAAACGTATAACAGGTTTTCTGACTCCTGCTCTGTTCTTAACTTAGGGGAGCATCTGCGTGTTTGCTGGGTTGATACATTAAATTTTGGACACCTTGGTGACTTAGGAGAGGATTATTCTTTTTTAAATTGGAAGCCAAGCAGTGGAGGAGGTGCGCTCTATCCCTTCAAGGCCTCTAGGCCTTGTGTATCAGGTGTAGGAGGTCAGTGTTTTCCAGAAAAATTTTCTCATTAGGATGGGTATTCAGAGATGTCACTTAATAAAAGAAGTTCTTTGGTTAAGTCAGCTTGGCAGCAAGTGACGAGTGTAGGAGAGTAAGGATCTTTAAGCTCTTGGAGGGTTGTTCCTTCCAGACCTGGGGGCATGTTGGGTCTGCTGATAATTTCTAGGATATCGGCATAATTTCTCATATCGATTGACTCTGCAGTTCCCTTTAGTGAGCAGCTTTCAGACGTGCTATAATAGATGTGCTAAAGTACAGTGTCTCACATTCACGCTGGTGTCCTGCACTGGTGGCGTGGCATCAGTTTTGCTGGCCAGCTCACTAGAAGTGTCCATCTTGGGCACCGTGCTCCTGAGTCACAGGAGGTGGGGTGGGACAGCAGTCTGAGATCGACAGGACTGTCAGTGACTGTGTATTTGAGTTCTGAAGGCCACTTGCCTAGAATGGCAAGTGCTGTCTAGCCATGTCTTCTGGATCATGCTTTGTGGACCAAGTTGAAGGTCCGGTGGGAGGAGCATGCCCTTTTCTAGTCAGTGGTGACTATTCTATTTGAATATCTAGTTCTTGGTAAGGATTAGTTTTTAGAAGTAGCCACACAGGAACTGGGGCCATCGCTCATCAGTTAAAGCCCTTACCGAACAAGCACAGGCTCCTGAGTTCTATTCCCCAGCACCACATAAGGTAGGTGTTGTGGTACCCACCTGTAATCCAAGTACCCAGGAGGCTGAGGCAGGATTGCTATCAGTTTGAGGCCATCCTGGACCTCAGAGTGAGACCCTATCTCAAATAATAATAATAATAAGTAACCACACAAAGTTTGTCAGGGGACAATAGTACATTTTAAAAATTTCTAATTATAGAAACATTGACGTCAGAGAATGTATTTTTGAAAGAGCCCTGCATCTCTTAAAGTAGCCTCAAATTTTCAGTCTAGGAGGCCTTGGCGAGAGGAAGAAAGGGAAGGTAGGTAGGGCTAAGAAGGTTAGAGACGTGAATTGAGTGAGCTGTGGTCAGATGCTCAGTTTCGAGGCCATACATGCTTACATGCTGTGGAGGTGATGCCTACACCATTGATTACTTGAGCCAGCTATGTGGTAAGAACAGGTCGACCTTTCAGGCCCTACTTGGTTAGTTCAGTGGAAGTGAGGCCTGCACCGTGAGTTGTTGGGATTTGCTGAAGTCAGGAAGCAGAAGCATATTGGCCGTTGGCCGTTGCTGTTTTATAGCCTGGCCTTGTACTTACTGGCCCTTTAGTGTGATGGTTGTCATTGTTCATTGATAACACAGGACAGTTACCATCACTTGGATGGTTGGCCCCAATGGCTAGTTTACTTAGGGCACGTGCTGCTGGGTGGCAGGATTGGTGCTCACGACCTGGTTTTTGCTGAAGTCACTGTCCACTGTTTTGGACCCTGTGTAGTGGGACTGGACCTCGTGTCCTTCTTTTACACTTGTACTGATTCCTAAGGTGCTAGATTTGTAAACTCTTATTATTGCTTTTTAAATGCATTCTCTTGGGCCGTGGCTTTTTTTATTTTTTGAGACAGGGTCTCTTACTCTGTAATCCAGACTGGTCCTGAACTCACTGTGTAGCCCCGGTTGGTCTTGAACTCAGTGACAATCCTCTTGCCTCAGCCTCCTGAGATCTGGGATTTACTGGCTTGCACTACCATATACAGCGTATTCATTGCCAGGAAATCAAACTCAGGGCCTTGTGCTTGTTACACAAATGCTATAACTGCTGTGCTATTCTTCCAGCCTCCACATTTTTAAAAAATAAGAAACTGCATTGAAAATATATTTTAAAGCGCAAACTTGATCTTGCTAGTTTCTGCTTTGCATTATGAGATCTTAGAGAATGTTCTGTGAGCTTCAGATTTTACTTCGCTGCAATGTTGTTTGATCCTCCCAGACATGTCTTTTTTTAATTGCAAGAGTATTGGGGGAAATGATTCTTTAGTTATGGAAGGTTAAAAGTAAATATAAATGTTTTAGAATCTGCCTCCTCCATTTGCAGGACAGTACTGTGTGTACCCCAGGCAACAGCAAATTAATCATGCATGTTTCATTTTTCCTTTGTATTCCTAGAAAATATTTATGGACTTGGAGGCTGAAGGATTCCCTGTAATAGAGACCAGCACGCTGACCGAGGAAGGTGTCATTAAAGTTAAAACAGAGGTAAATGCTTCCAGAGTCAGGTGGTGATTTTTTTACTGTCTTCCTTTTGCTTCCGAAAAGTCATCTCTGGCAAGAATAGTTTTATTCGTAAGAGTTATTAGCACTCAGGGGAGCCAGGCAGGAATGGAGTAGTATAAGATGGATCCAGACATGCTCAGAGCCTTTGTGGCCAGCCCCACTTACGTCACTTGAAGAGGTGGAATTAATTGTCCCTTGGTATTTACTGGGAATTGGTTCCATATACACTCCCCTGCATGGATACAAAGTCTGCAGATATCCACTCCTTCATATAAAACAGTATAGTGTTTTCATGCAACCTACATACATCCTGTCAGTACTTTGTTTAAATAGTTTTAGACCACTTATAATCCTAAATGTGTAGTCAGCAATATGCAGATAGTTGATACTCAGTATGACAGAAGAGTCTATCCTTGTTTAATGCAAGTGCAATTTTTTTCTTCAAGTACATTTGATCTGAGGTTGGTTGGGTCCGTGTTTGCAAAATCTGTGGGTCCGGAAGGCTGAGTGTGCTTTACAGTTTTCAGTGTATGCACTGCTGACTGAGGAGGACTGCTCTGTCTATTGTCCTCATGTCTCTATAAAGTACTTCTGTGCAAACTGTTCAGAAGTCAAAAGAAAAATGTAGTTTGCGAGGCAGAAGCTGCTTGGGCGGACATCTCCAGTTGCGTGTCACATGCTGTCTTTGTGATTTCCTCTTTGCTCGTGTTGCTATTACCTGAAGAGGATTAGTTGTGGGAGGGCCAGGGAGGAGCCTTGTATCTTAATGTTGTAAGTAAGTGCAGGTAGAGGACACTGGAGCCTGTGTGGAGGGTCACCAATGGTGGCAGCGAGGCCCGTATGGGACATGGAAGTTTGCTTTAGGATTCTTGGTCTGATGGGCCTTCAGCCCAGAAAGAGGTGACCGTGTTCCATTTGGAGAGCAGGGCCTGCCCTTGCACACCTTGTGTCTTTAAGAACAGGTCATGATACATTCCAAACCATAACTTGACAGTTAGTGGGATTTGATTCTTGATTCTTTGTATATCTTTGTGACTTGTACCTCGGTTTTTTCATACATTTTAGGCTTGTGATAGGCTTTTGGCTCATCGAGTGGAGACCAAAATGAAAGGAAATAAAGTGAATGAGGTACTGAACAGATTGCATCTGGCTATACCAAACAAGAGGGATGATAAGGTAAGGAGGCCTCTGGAGGGGCCTGTGCTGTAGGTTGTGAGGCTGCTGGGGCACAGGCAGTAGTTGCCTGCCCCTGGGGCTGTAGATCTAGTCAGGCCTGTGCACAGATGGATTCCATGAGTAGGCTTCAGTTTTAGCGGATGTGGTGAAGACATAAGAGAATAAAGTGCTGTATGAAACCTGGTTTTCCCTCTCACTGGGACAGTGGCTCCTAACTGGTCAGTCGTGTTTATCCTCCTAGGTGGGGAAAAACATTTTTGGACTTAATTATCCTCCCAGAAATGGTTTTGATACAGGAGGGATCTGAGTCTGACAAAGCATGGTTCCCTGTACCACGGACAGTGTTGACTGTCAGCTTCTGTTTATCTAGTAATGGATTTGTTTGAGGATGAGTACAGTTGAGCATTTTATAAAAGCTTTGTCATAAATATTAATATGCATTGCCTCCTATGACTGCTGCATGAAAGGCTCGCCATTCATTTCAAAAATATCTTGAATATGTCTTTTTCTTCTATCCTTTTTTTTTTGTTGTTGTTAATTTGTCCCTTTTTGATAGAAGTCTGCACTGTGTCTGGACTCTGTTGTCTGAGGGCAGTGCAGGTTTTTTCAGCTCTTTTTCCAGTGATGGTGCTTCATGTTGGCACTGATTACTGAGGCTTTTTCCATGTAATTCTCATGTGGGCTTGGGTTTATGTCTGAGTGTCTCATTCATTAATCAGCCTGCTGTTGTTTTTCTTGCTTCACTTTCTTCTTACATATATTTTTATTGGTAATTTTGATGTTTGGTTTTTCTAAGTGAACTTTATGATAGGCTTTTGGCGTCCTCCTGGCCTCTTTGCCTGATCTAGCATTGAGACCCATACCCCAAAAATTTCACATATGTGTATTTAATAATGTCTTCATAGGAGAGGCCGCCTTTCATCCCAGAAGGAGTGGTTGCACGCAAGAAAAGAATGGAAATTGAGGAGCCCAGGAAGAAGAGGGTGTGTAATTGTGATGCTCACTGCACAGGGGAGCAGAAAGGCTGCATGGGCACTAGTGATGGGAACGGGGGGGCCTGGGACCTGGGGCACACGGAGGAGGCTCAGGCCGTTGGACTCCAGGTCAGCACACCTGGGAAAAGTCCCTGCTCTCACACAGCCTGCTAATTGGTGGTAGATAGCAGTAAATGAAGTGCATGAGATGATACAGTCTGCCAGGTGGTCCAGAAACATCCTTCCTACTGGAAATAGCACCTGCACCACAGATAATGAAAGGACTGGTGAAAAGATGAATTCACTATAGCACAGATGGGGCAAGTATTTTTGGACTTACAAAGTAAAATAAAGCTGTTGGGTTTTTTTTTTTCCCATTGTAGGAACGAGACCTTGAGCTGGAAATGGGAGACGATTATATTTTGGATCTTCAAAGTAAGGGTTAAATGCAATAGGTATTTTAAATGTCAGTTTTTATGTGAAGTGTTTCAGAACAACAAGCACCCTAATGAGTAAAAGTCTTCCAGCCTAATTGTCAGTTTTGAATTCCTTACACACCTTCAATCCCAGCACTCTTGAGAGGCTGAGGCAAGAGTATCGTAAGCTTGAGTTCAGCTTGGGCAAATCTGCAACTTAGATAACCTCTCTAAAAGGAAAATATAATTTAAAAAAGGACTGGGAATATATATCAACTCAGAGGCCCTGGGTTAAGATTTAAAAAGTTGCATACTGATAGGGCGCTTTGATTTCTTTCTTCCCTCACTGTCAGATGAGCGGGTATTTTGGAGATTTCTTAGCATGTAAATGTTGGTCGGTATTGATAGTGTTACTAATACATTAATGCAGCATTGACTATAATTGTTCTGTTATCTTTGTAGAATGATGTGACATGGTATACGTTATAACTTTTGGGGCATGCAGAATGAAGATATTAAAAGCTGCTCTAAACATAACTTTTTTTTAAAACTGTAGAATACTGGGATTTAATGAATGCATCTGAAAAATACGATAAGATACCAGAGATCTGGGAAGGCCATAATGTAGCTGATTACATTGATCCTGCCATCATGAAGGTCTGTTGTTTTTCCTTTTTAATATAACTACTTACACATGTAGGAATTCTTTCTAACCTCTTGCCTTCCTTCTCCTCCCATACTCAGCCCTGAAGCTCTCCCCACCCCAGTCTCCACTCACTCAGAGGCATGACCCCCTCTGTCCGTACATACCCTGGTCCTGGAGACATCCCATGCTCTGCACTGACCTGTAGTGGGCTGTGTCAGTTGGGCTGGTTTGGTGCCACCTGTGGATCTTGTCACGGGATGGAATATTCACAAGCTGTTTAGGCTTTGTCAGGACTTCCTGACCCATCGATATTTCTCTCCACCCGTCCAGCAGATGGCAGCACGTTATCAGGACAGCCAAGACCACAGGCTGCAAGCTCTGATCCTCTGGTCTTGGTCAGCACCCCACCGACCGTCTAATCTGAGAGGGAGGCTTAGTTCTCTGCAGGGCCCTGTGTGTCCTTCATGCTTTCCTCTCTGGGGCTTTGCTCCATTAGTGACATCTTTCTTTTGCCTTAGTTTCTCAGCCCTGATTAAATGAAAGTCTACAAATTTTGCTCATCTTTTATTCTTTTTGTTTCTCTCACTCTTTTTCCCATTTGCTGGTGGGGCTTGAATCCAGGGCCTCACACATGCCAGTTGCATTCTGTGCCGCTGAGATGCACGCCGCCCTTGCTCATCTTTTAAAAAATTCTTTATCCCTCTCTTCCTTTTAGTTGATATTTTTGTGTTTTTTTCTCATACTTCTTGGGAGAAAAAGAAACTTCCTAAACTCCTTGCTGTTTGCACTTTGGTCTTGTGCTGTCCCGTTCCCAGGTGCCCTCATTTCTGTTTTCAGTCAGGTCCTGTTTACCTCCTGCACTGAAATCTCTTTCTGCTTTGGGAGAAGAGGTGGTTACTGATACTGTGATGTATTTGAGTGCCCAAGGAACAAACGTAAATGCCAGCCTTCCTCACTGCATGCCCACTTCGCTGTCCACCCAGGGATTGCCCTTGACCTCTGGCATCTCATTTTCATCCTCTGTGCCTTTGCTGTCATTGGTCTTTCTGCTTTTCTGGTCTCGTCTCTTTCCATCCTGTAGTGCACATTTCCACGCGTGAGTAATCACATGACTTTCCTTTCCTTCCTTTAACTCTTGTCTGGAGTCATGCGGTCATCTCTGCTGAGAATGTCCACTTTCCTTGGCATGTCACAGGATGGCCTGTACCCTCCTAGCTTACTCCTCTACTTTTCTGAGATCCCAACACCTGTTGAGTTCTTACGCCATTTAGTCTTGTCAGGGTAAAATAAATACACAGGTACTTTTTAAATTCTATCTTTGTCTTATCAACTTTGTAGCCGGTGAAGTTATATTTAGGATCGTGCTAGAATAAACAGATGGGGTATCCTATAGGTTTGCTACATGTATGTGCTGGCAATGTTGGGAAAATAGGCATGGGAGTTTTTCGTTGTTAATTTTGTTGAATTTTGGCTCTTTAAAGAAACTGGAAGACTTAGAAAAAGAAGAAGAGTTAAGAACAGCTGCTGGAGAGTATGATAGTGAGTCGGAGAGTGACGATGAGGAGATGGTAGAAATCCGACAGCTGGCCAAACAAATCAGAGAGAAGAAGAAGCTGAAAATCCTGCAGTCCAAGGAAAAGAATACGCAGGGACCCAGGATGCCTCGGACGGCTAAGAAGGCAAGTTCCATGTCATTCTGGGTCACTGTGCTTTACTTCCTATGGATTGGGTTCCACTGTGAATCATGTGGTTGCACAAGTTAAAATTTTAATTGATGATTTTTAGATGTTTAAAGCTATCAATTAACATTTTCATATTCTTTAAATTTGTGTAGTAATGTGAATCTCTTTCTCTTACAATCTTCAGAAGCCTAATCGAGTCTGAGTTAACCCCAAAGGCAGTTTGTTGGTCTTTGTGAGTGGGTAGGATGGAGAGCTTGCCTGGTAGATGTGACTAGGTCACATAATCAGGATACATCCCACTTCTCAGCTGTGCCTCTTGTCTACGTGTCGATGTCATTTTCTTACACTTCATGCCCCTGTGTAGGTGGTAGGTCAGGCCCAAGTCATGGGCTCATCTCTGTGGCCACAACAGGGTCCTGGGATTGTGGTTCCGGACCATAGGAAGTTGGTGGTGAGGGAGAGGCAGATTCCCAAAGGAGGAGACTAACACAGAGGACAGGTAAAATGGAATGGGAAAGGAAGAAAAATAATTTGATATCCGAGGAACCTTTGGGTAGGTATTTGTAAGTTTGAAAATAATGTTTTCAGACTGACAGGCTTGGACATTTCTCCTTTTCTCATTGTGGTGCCCATGAGTCTCTGGGAGGAGAGTTAATGCAGTCTGTCTTGGGCTGTGGCACTAACTTCGACTTCACTATCTCCTAATATGCTAATAAAAATAATAGCGAGAGGAAAAATGTCTCATCTAACATGGATCATTCACTTTCTTATTTGCCAGGCTGTTATGAAGGCTAAAAGGACATAAAGTGTATGTTGTACGTAGCAGTTGTTGGTAAATGTTATTTTTCATGGGATTTAATTGAACTTTCCTAAAGCATGAAAGTGATCCAAGGTAAGAATTACTTCTAAAAGACGTGTGTCACAAACCATAAAAGGTACAATCTCAAGATAGAAAAGAAAAACACACGTGCTCCTGGTTATCTGCTCACTACATAGATGACTCTGTGTAAAAAATGGTTGCAGCAGCTCTGATCTGAGGATGTAAGGGAGAAGCACACCTAGTCACTCCTGCTGGATACACACAACATAGGTGACTTCTGTGACCTCAGAACATGTGGAGTTTGTCTCTGTCGGTGAGTGAGCAATCATTTGTGCAGCAGATAAGGGCCAGGCATCTCTAACTGAATTCACTTGGGCCCTGTCTCCCTAGAGGTCAAGGGCTGTGTGTCCAGGATGCCTTGCTTCAGACTTCAGATGCAAGTCCAGTCCTCTAAGACTTACCATGTGACAGGGAAACAATATCACTCATTTATTAGAAAGAGAATCTATTTTGGTACTAGAAATTGAACTCAGGGCCTTCCCCCTGAGGTACAACCCCTGCCCCTGATGTGGCTGAATTGCCCAGTCTGTGTTCAGGCTCGCAATCTTCCTGATTTAGCTTTTCAGAGTGCTGAGATTACAGGCCTGCATCAGGGGCCAAGCTTCCGTGTTTATGTTATAAGGACAGTCAGATGGAGCAACAAATAGGTGAGATTGAGAGGATCTTAAGTGCAGGCATGCATTTTGCATGGAGTGACCTGCAGACCTTCATATGTTATGATACCCAAAATCTCCTTTTGGGTTTTTTGGAGGCTGTGTTTGTTTGAGACAGGGTCTCACTTTGTAGTGCAGGCTGGTCAGACTGAACAGCTATCCTCCTGCATCAGCCTGCTTAGTACTGAGATTACAGGAGGGAACCCCCCATACCTAGATTATGTGGTGCTGCATTTGCTAGGCAGGTGCTCTAATTGCTTCTTAATGATTGAAGCATGGGTAGATATGTGTGGTTGGGTAAAAGGGCCTTACCTAATCTTAATATAGAAAGGCCAGGGAAGGTTAGCATTTTAGTTTTTGTTTTTATGACTTGTCATGAGGAAGAGAAATATATTTTCTTTGGAGAAAGGAATAGTGAAAGGACGGCAGAAGGTAAGAGAGAGGAATTTTGCTTCTGAGCCCTGAACCACCTGGGTATGACAAGACCCGCTTTCACCTGTGAAGCTGCTTTACGTTCCAGGGCCTGAAGGCCACATCCCTGAACCGCACTGTTCGGTCACCTAGGAAATAACAAAGGCCATCTGTGGGAGCAGGAGCCATAGGCCGAGGATGGAGATCTAAATAATAGATACCACAGTGTCACAGCTCTTATTTTTTAAAGAACATTTCATTAGACTAATTTGGCTTAGAATAAGAATCTTTCTTTATTTCAGGTTCAGCGGGCAGATTTGGAGAACGAGATGCGTAGTCTTGGTGTTGACATGGATAATAAGGACAATGTAAGTATATTGGGACGTGTTTGTATACAGGTGCTTGATGAACAGCAGATGTGCCCTGAGGAATCCATCATTTGGTGACTTAATCATGAGAACATTATAGCATGTTCTTACACAACACAGACCTAGATGCGAAGCTCTGTGGCACTGTGTGTGTATATACACGTATGGATGTGGCATAGCCTTTTATTTTTAGGGCCAGTGGGAAGGGGTTGCTGTGAGATTAAATCAGCACAAGAGAAGTGATGAAGTAGAGACGCAGTTAACCTGAGATGCCGGCATGCTGCCAGTGTAACACTGCAGTGGCATATAAAATAATTGGGCTAGGTCTGTAGCTCAGTGCTTAAAGTACTTGCCTAGCATGCACAGTCCTTGAATTCAATTCCCCAGCACCACATAAAGATTAACCAGGAGAGGCAGTACACACCCATAATCCTAGACAAAGGCTGAGGCAGGATTGCCATGACTTTCGTGCCAGCCTGGGCTACATAGTGATTTCAGGACCAGCCTGAACTACAGAATAAGATCTTGTCTCAAGGGGCTGGAGGAATGGCTCAGCAGTTAAAGCAGTCAAGCGCTAAGTACCCATGTTTGATTCCCATATGACTATAATCCAGCACTTCGGAGGCTGAGGCAGGAGGATTGCTTGGAGTCCAAGGCAAGCCAGGGCTGCATAGTGAGTTCAGGGCCAGCCTGGGCTACAAAGCGAGACTGTCTAAAAAAAAAAAAAATTGTCTCAAAGTGTGTTTGTGGGGTGTATGTGGGTGTGTGTGTTGAGTATTTATCGTTAACAGGTGTGACATATAATTAGGGATGCCGTACCTCCATACAGTAGGCTGTCTACACCTGCATCCCCAGGCACATATGTAATGCATTGTGGCACAGCGTTATGAGCACTCAAGTCACCTGGCAGTAGGAATTTTTTTTATCTCCATTCTAGTCTCTTATGGTACCACCACTCATAAATGACTGAAATGTTGTCATGAGGCACTTGACTGTATGTGGTTGGACAGAACCAATCTTAGAAAACTGTGAAAATAGAAAGTGGATTTGGATTTTATAATTACAAGTAAAAGAAATTTCAGATCTTCTGTTTCTGTTGAGATTGTTGGCAGAGGATCAGGTTTGAAATGAGGTGCTGATGATGGAAAGTTGCAATCAGACTGTCCCCTTCCCCTGTGGGGACTGGCACAGGAGGATGGTGTTTTCAAAGCTCAGCTTTTGTTTTAAGAATTTAGGAAGGCCTCACTGGGCTGTCCATGGTAGATAGTCATCCTGAGCCCTGTGTTCTTCCTGTTAGTTGCCCGTCACGTGATCACAGTGCTTTGGTTACTGTCTTGGTCCATATTTCCTCATATGTATATATATCGTCTTCTACTCCCATCTTGATTTTGTATCACATAAAGTAGGTTGAAATAGCTTTTTATTCACTTTTATGTGGGGCAGGATTTTTATCTTTGTTTCATATTAAAAATATGATCATGTTCTGTGCACTGCATCTAAAGCTCATCGTGGTTTAAGCATTTTTTCACTTTATGGTAAATTTCTCAAATTTGAATTTGAAAAGTTAATCCCTTTTTGTTTTAGACTTTTTGGGGCTATTTGCATTTGAAATCTCCTTTTTTCTGTCACCTTAGAATCTAAGGTGGAACGTAAGAAATGCAGTGAAAAAAAATATAGTAAAAGAAATACAAATTGGAACTGGATGCTGATGGTAATAAAATACTTTTTATGGCTTTGATTGGGCAACTCAAGTTTCTGTTGGAGCTTTAGCTTTGGCTTATTTATCCAATAAATATGAGGAATGACTCTGTCCCTTAGTATGAGAGGGACTTGGGCTTTAAATAAATCCTCTTCACGTGAGTCCAAAGAGTACCTCCTTGCTTCCCATGTGTTTGCATAGAGCCTGTTCTAATGTACACATAGAGCTTTGGGTGTTTGATTGTTAAGTGCCAGGCTTAGGTGGTTGTGTACCCGTTTTTAAATAAAGAAAAGCAAGATCTTGGAATGTTCTGTCTTTTTTTGTGTGTTTTTGGTCAGTACAAGGATCTTCATTTTTTCCCCCAAAATGACTTTTTACTAGTATTTATTGTGATACATAATAAGACACTGAACTTGAAGAATCGGCTTTTATACATATTGTGCCTTGATCATTTTTACTTCCCTTCCTGCTCTCACTGTCCCCATCCCATTGCCTCTTTATAAAATCTGCTTTCTGTTATCACTCTTTATTTCGCTCTTTATTTATACTTCAGTTTCTCCTTTTTGAAAACAATGTGATATTTAATGTTGTGTCTGATTCATTTCACTAAGCATAATGATTTCAGGGTGCATCATTTTTCTATAATGACTCAAATTTACCTTCCTTTATGGCAGAGTAGTACTCCATTCTCTTAATTCGCTCATATTACCTATTAGGAGTTATCTGCTATAAACATGGGTACACATGTAACCCTCTTTTATGGTGTCTAACTTTTGAAAAGGTACTGAGAAGTTTAGCTGGGTCAAATGGAGTTATCTGTTTTCATTTTTCAGGAGAATCTCCAGACTGACTTTAGGGACTCATTTAGGTCCCTTTACCAGCATGGAGTAGAGCTATGGCTTGACAAGGGTCTGACTGCGGATCCCGTTTTTAGAGATAGGCTGTGTGAATGTCTGCTTAAGCTTCGAGGTTTAACTTTTTTACTGATAGTTATCACTTTGTTTTCAAATGCGTAACCTCAAAACAGAGGGGTTTGTCTGGATTATAAAATGTGATGCTAAATCTAATGTTCAGTTTTGAAACATAAAGCAGTTTGTATTAAGAGTATTTGGCAACTAATTACATGGAATTAAGTATATGTATTGTAAAGATCTTTTGCTCTGTGGTAATGATCCATATAACTGCCCTCTCGCCATGATGGAGTTGTTTTGACTCTCACTGAACCTAAAAGGAGGTTTGGGATCCCAAGCACTGAACCTCGCTGTCTGCATTTCAGGCCCACTATGCAGTCCAGGCAAGAAGATCTCGGAGTGTCACTCGGAAAAGAAAGAGGGAAGAATCTGTTCCACCCTCTTCTGTAGCCCGGAGTAGGAGCTGCTCTCGCACTCCACGTGATGTTTCTGGTCTTCGGGATGTTAAGGTTAGTCTCTGGGAAGTGCAGTAGAAAAAATTATAGCCTCTGGTGTGTATTGCATAAGCAGGATTCAGAGCAAACCCCAGCAGTTGTCAGGAGCAGTAGGAGGCATCCACGTGGATTTACCTATGCACCCTGTCCCCTGGTTTCTTTAGAGGGCGAGCTAGAACCAGGCAGCAGCTAGTTGCCCTGTTCTCTTCATGCTTCCTCTCTGGAGGATGGAGAGAAGCATGTTGTGGAATTAGCAGCAGGCTGGAGTAGGTCCCACATGTGTCACGGAGTGCGCAGGGGTTGCCCCTCATCACCATCAAGCCAGCAGGGGGGACCAGCTCAGAGGAAATTGTTCTAGTTATCATCAAGTGATCTTGTTCGTCTTTATGTTCACTTGGGAATTTTTTCCTCATATTGATAGTTTGGTCACTGTATTATCATATGTTGCAGAGTTTTTTTTTTTTGACATAGGCATTTTTGTTGTAGCATTTTGAAAGTGGGTACAGAGGAAAGTCTGTATACAAACTATGCTAACTGTTCCACTATGCCGTTTCCATTTCAGTACAGACACTTGCCCATCAGGTGTGAGGGATATATTCTCCTGTGTTCAGATGCAAAGGGCCTATTCTTAGGGTGTGAATTCAGTATGTTGTTTTGTGTAAGAAGATAATACTGTAACCTAAGAAGTATAACATGTGATCTAAATAAGATTTTTGTTGATGTTTAATTTGCAAATACCCATTGAATTCCTGCAGGTACTGTGGTGGGCCTGAGGAACCACAGTGAGTGAGATCTGAGTTCCTTTACAGGACAGACCTGGTCCACAAGACAGGCTGTAATTTGGTAATTAAGAGGTGCGATGGAAACTTTGGTTTTTCTTAATGGACTTGGTTTTCTCCTCCCCTGTAGATGGTGAAGAAAGCCAAGACTATGATGAAGAAGGCTCAGAAGAAGATGAACCGCTTGGGGAAGAAAGGAGAGGCAGACAGGCATGTGTTTGACATGAAGCCCAAGCACTTACTCTCTGGAAAGAGGAAATCTGGCAAAAAGGACAGAAGATAGTAGCTGTCATGATTTGGTGAGACTACTTTGGTATGGTGTGCATGGTTTCATAAAGTTGGAATCATGGACTGTTAATTGAAAAAAATGAAAGAAAAACCAGTAAAATAACTAATGGCCTCGTTGCTTCAGTGAAAGCGGCGGTTAATCCTATGGAGGCTGCGTGATACGCAGACACTGCCTCTGTGGTTACAGGAGTGCAGCTGCAGATGCTCAGAACTGGGAGGATGCACTGGAGTTTTTGGTGGAGAGAAAACCACTGCAAGAGGGAATTTGGTTCATATCCACTTTGTGGATGTAGGAAGAAAGCAGCAAACAGCTCTGACATCGAAGGTTGGGTGCATGTGCTTACAATATTCTTCTAAATTATTTTCTAGACCTTTTGTACAATATATCATTGTAATCTGTCTTCTCTTTTATCCAAAACAAATCTTCAGAGGAAAATGGTTTTGATTTACCAAGTTTTTTGGTGTTTACTGTTGCTGTTTAGTTGTGTTTATTATCAATCAGTATTGATTTGGCCAATAAAAAAAGAAAAAAAGAAATGTTTATTTTTTGAAGTAAAAATAATTTGGGAGGAATAAAATGCTTGAGATATTATAGCAATTAAATGTGACATCTCCTACTTCTAGTGCCCTTTCCTGAAAATTACATGCTTAGCAAAACACAAGAAAATCCCCAACACCCCTCAAGAGCTCCTTCCTGAGATCCCATTTGCAGTTGTTACTGGTGGATAAAACTGTGATGCATATATAAACTCCAAGCTCTCAAGTACAAGCATACTGGAATATTAAAATTTTTAAATACCACTCTCAAATACAAAACAATTCTACTACCTTTGTATGTAGCTAAAAAGATGACTCACTGAACCTGTCATGCTGCCACGTGGTACACTTTTTTAAAAATTAATACCAGAAGGAATGCTGGAAAATACAACACCTACATGGGAATTCAATACTATTGAATAACCAGTGGATTAAAAAAAATCCCAAGGGCAATGAGAAAATACCTAGAGCTAAATGAAAGCAAAACATTAACAGTTATGGGATGCCATAAAAGTTACAATGGACTCTACCGTGCTGTCTAGTCACCTGGGAGTGCTGTCTGTGTGTGCAGAGATAAACTGAGCACATGTGGAAAAGGTGGCCAAGAAGGAAAGGCTGTTCTGGGAATGAGCAATGCTGGTACCCTGACGATGGGTGACTTTTCAGCCTCCAAAACTGAGGAAATTAACTTCAGTTGTTCAAGCATCTCAGTATATGGAATTTTGTTACTGAGATAAGATAGTTGCCCAGAGGAAACTAACAAAGTATGTACAAAAAACATTTCATCAACTTTTTCCGTTTTTTTCCTTTTTTTAAATTTTTTTTTTGTTTTTTGAGATAGGATCTGTGTAGTTCAGGCTAGTCACTGTAGCCCAAGCTGGCCTGGAATCTAAAGTAATCCTCATGCCTCAGCCTCCAGAGTGCGAGAATGACAGGTGTTGCACCACAATGCCCAATTGCATCCTCCCCAGTTTCTTTGAACTACAGAGTCTTTTCATAGTCCTTACTAGGACAAATGGGCCTCCTGGGTTTCCTGACACAATTTCAGATGTTAAATGCTGGGAACTTAATGTCCTTCCACTCTTGGTTGGAGTGACACTACTTAGAAGAGCACTGTGATGGATGGCTTGGCTATCTGCTCATCCCCTCGGGTTTCCCCAAAACCCAAGACAGAAGCTGACTATCCTTGAGATGTCAAACGTGGAGTCTCACTGAGAAACATGTACTTAGCAACAGATCACTGCTGGGATCAAAAGCTCCTTCCATATTGAAGAGAATGACACTGAAGCCACAGTGTAATAGTCCTGAAAAATGGGCATGCATCAAATAACCCCAAAGTGAGGTCAACGTGCAGTCTGGAGATGGTCCCTACTTCCCCCTCATCTCCTAATCCAGCTCCAGGTGGTGACACCATCCACAGCTGGTGACCCTTGCTGGGCCAGCATTCTCTTCCCCCAAAATTACCATTTTTATTAGCGTATGTTTATAATACTCAGCATGGAGAATCGGCACATGTACAAGCTGCACCTTAAATATCTTTACTTCCTCTTGCATTTCCTCCCCTTCTTGTCTTCTCCAGATTCCCTCCCATCTCCATAAAGTCTACCACCTGTTTGCTACCATTTCTCTTTTACTTCGCTCTATATTTATATTTTGAACTTTTCATATAAGAGAGTATGCAGTGTAAAACTTGTGTGTCTGATTTATTTCCCTTAGCATTATGACCTTAAGGTACAACCATTTTTGTACAAATGAGTCAAATTTATAACACAGTATTAACTCCATTGAAAAAATTTATATACCACATTTTCTTTATCCACTCCAAGACACAGCAATTGTAAGTCACAAGCCGTAAACATGGTATGATTCTATCACTGTAATATGGTATCAGTAACTCTGAGAAAGATAACCACAAGAGGTATAGCAAAGTTAAGCAGAATTTCTATTTTTAGTTTTTGCAGTAATTTCCATATTGATTTCCAGAGTGTTTCTACTACATTACAGCCCCACCAACAATGGAGAAGCGTTCCTTTGTCTCTCCCAGCATTTGTTGTTTTTTGAATTCTTGGTGATAGCTATTCTTACTGGAGCAAGATGGAATCTCCTAAGCCAGGTGCTGGGCACTTGGGTAGGTGGGACCTCAGTTACCCTCAGCAGTACTCGAAAATGGGCACTGAAATTTTCCTGTTTGTAAGTAAGAAAACTACAGAGCCAAGAAGTGAGTAATCTGTGCTGGGTAACGCAGATCTAGGATTTAGTCCTGGCTGATGGCGTCTATACCCATGGCCCTCACCTTATTGGCATTAATGTTCCCATGTTATAGAAGCAGATGGGATACCCAGTGGTGCAAAGTGACTTCTTTTACTCTGAGTATGTTGTGACATTGCATGTCCCGATAAGCATTTGTATAAAGTAACAACTATGTCCTGAGTTTTTTTTTCCCAAGCATCTCAAAGGCAGCAGCATAATGCCACACGCTGTTTTGGCCCCAAGTCTGTTTCCTCAAATCCGTCTTTCAGAGCCCTTGGCGGATTTGGAGCGTGCTGAGGGCACGGAGGGGACCGCGCATGACACTTACCCTTGGTGTGTTCATTCAGGTGGCAGATCCTCTTCATCTCGGCCCCAAAGACCTGGTTATACTTGTCAATGACAATGCACATCTACTTCATCTGTTTGTTCTGGAGTTCATCAAAGGGAATTGTGCATCCCTGTAACATACCTGCAAAAACAGAGATTGCTGAGGAAGGTGGCTGTCACTCCTTTTCCCATAAATGAAAACAGAAGAGGACACACAGTTAAATTACTTCTGTATCAATGATAAATTGCACAAAAAATGGAAGCACAATAAAGACCAGTGTGGTGGCACAGGACAACTCCAGCTCTACAGAAGGCTGAAATAGGAGGATGGCAAGGTCAAACCCAGCCAGGACAACTTGGCAACTTAGTGAGACCCTGCCTCAAAATAAAAATCGAAAGGGCTGAGGATGCAGCTCTGTATGGATGGCTCGGGCTCAATCCCCAGTGCAAAAAAATAAGATAAAAAATTGTGCAAGAAGTATATGGAGAGGATGAGTGGCAAACATTGTCACATTTCTGACATTTATTTTTCTGTGGGCTTGAGCTCCGTGTGTGGGTGATTGAAATGCAGCTGAAGATAAAACTTGAAACAATAATTTCCCCTCTCTGGGTCTTTTTTAAACTTGCTGCCTTTCATTTTGTGCTTGCTTGGTTCCAAGAAGGATTTTCAGCAATGTGTGCAAATTACAGAAATCAAAATTCCCAATAATCCCCCATGCAACTCCACTGCTAAGAGATGTACAAGACATTTGTCTTTAGGAAAGTAGAACAGAGAGGATCTAAGGTGGAGAAGATTAAACAGAGAAGAGACAGAAGAGGTTTGAGTTGCGTGCAAAGTAAGGGCCGTGGGACAAGGAGAGACACATTGGGCTCTTGCCTGCTTTGAACAGAATCCTGTGTCGTCTTAGCCAGCTGGGAGGGGAGATGTACAGCTCCTGCACCAGCCACTCCTGGGTATACAGCTATGTGTGTGGGTGTTGAGATGTGACTACATGTCTGTTCTCTTTGAGTGAAGAGATTCTCAAATTTGATTGATTAGGAAAACAATACACACCCGTATGTTCACCCACTAAGGACAGTGCTGGAAGCTGTGGTTAACTTGCGTATCGGCATAAAATTAAGAAATGACAGGTCTGTGATTTTTGTACAAGATCCCAAGACTTAATCCTCTAAGACAGTTTATCTTCTATGAACAATTGGAGAAGAAGTCTTAGATCATATCAAAAGCCAAAATGACAAGAAACCACACACCATTCAAGGGGATCCACTTAACAATGACACAAAGATGAAGGGAGACAACAAAGACTGAACAGAGAGGAACAAACAGCAAGACAGTTCATTAAATAATAACGCAATACAAATTTATTAAACAGATGAGACAACACTTTGAATCTGGTAGTTTTCTGTGTCTAGGAAGGAAAAATAGAAAACTGCATGATGTATCACATCAAATATGACAATCAGGTCCAATAAGAAAATGATGCTATATGTAGCCCAGGGCTGGCCTTGAACATATCACAATCCTCCTGCCTTAGCCTCCCGAGTCCTGAGATTACAAGTGTGCACCACAACGTCCACTTCATGTGATGCTGGGGGATCGAACCCAAGGCCTGCTTTTGCTAGGCAAGAACTTTAACCACTGAGCTATGCTCCCAACCCCAGATTTCAATGTTTTAACAACAGTCAAAACGGGCAGTCAGGTGCTCAACTCTAATGCAAAAGTGTTAGAAATTTAACAGCAAAAGAAACACATATCTCATCCTACTGGAAACTGAAAAGCAGTTTCTCCAGGTGAGAGATCTTAGAACTCAAAGATGATGAAAGCCCCAGAGAAGAACTTGGGGACAGGTCTCACCTGTGGTGAAAACAATGGGGACCCTACACATCTGTCCTGCCAGACAAGGAAATGAGACTGCACTGAGAAGTCATTGGCCCTGAAAGGAAATGTTGCTGATTGCATAATCATAGCAAGGAACTTATTCAGGGAATGTTTAAATCAACAGGGTACAAAAAGTAAGAATGAGAATCTAAATAAATAAGAAGCAACATGTTTGGGCTAGAGGAACAGCACAGTGCTTGCCTAGCAAGCCAAAGGCCCTGAATTCAGTTCCCCAGCACCACCGAAACTGAGTGTGGTGACACACACCTGTAATCCTAGCACTAGGAAGGCTGAGGCAGGAAGACTGCTGTGAGGTCAAGTCCAGCTTAGACTACATAGTGATCTCAGGATCAGCCTAGACTACAGAGCAAGAACCTATCTCAAAAAATATATATATCATATATATGAACACATACGTACATGTATGTATGTATACATATAATCCATGGAAAATTGTCAAGTTCAGTCCAGTTTGAGGTAGAAAGGAGGATCATCAGCCAAGGACTAGGCCAGTCCAAAGCCAGAAACAAGAAGAAGCCAGGGTGAAGGAGTGGTTGTGACGTTGCTCAGTTACCTGGACAGGTAAAGCCTGACTGATCCCCAGGGTCCTGGGCTTTAGCTGTTCTCTCCGACGAGCAGCCATGCCCTTCACACGGTTTATCTCTCCTTCAGTCCTGGGCATTTGACAGCCCACTTATGCATGGGCAGTTCACCTCCCCAGTAGTTTCATGGGGTGTTCCACACACTCCAGGGGACCCACAAGACTCTCTTGGAAGAATCTGCTCTCTCTCCCTTCAGGCCTGACCTACAGGGAATGCCTTCCACCCCACACACTCACACTGGCCACTTCCCCAGGAAATCCCTTCCCTCACTGGCAACATTTAGCTAGATTTAGCTTTTTCTTCAACAATCTGGTTACAGTAGATGGTGACGTTTGACCACACTTATACTCAGACATAATCTTGTATGTCTAGCTTGAACTTTCTCTCCTGCTCTGAACAGTAATAATCCCCACTGTAGTGGAGTAGACAGAGTTAAACATCTGCATTCATGTGTTAACTCTTTAAAACAGAGACCACAGTGACAATGACCTTTCCCCCAGTTGACCTGAAAAGCCATTCCCGTGTCTAGCCATGGGCACATGATATGCCCCCTGTAACACCTAGGTCATAGGTACATAAACAAAGCCTTGGGCAGGGCCAGTCCACTCAGAAGAGAGTCTCTGCATTTAGGAAACAGGGAGGTCATGTTAGGTGCCCTGAAAGCTGCTCTGCAAAGGAAAGACAGAGAGAATAGGTTGTTGAGCAATATTTTTTTTCAATATGTAGCTAGGCGAGTGCTACCCACCCAACTGAATCTGTCAAATAAAATTTATAGTACGCCATTGGTTTGGACCAAGCTCCTATACTTGGTCCAACAGACCAAACCAAAATGGAGTCACTCCTGTTGAAGTTCGGGCCACTGAGCTAAAACTATGCTGTTTGATATTCCAAGAAATAAGGAGAAGATGCCAGCCCAATCCTCAAATTAGCCAGGTAAAGCCAGGACGCTAGGAAAATCCTCTTGAGTTAATCTGCTAAAAATTCTTCTGTTTCCTTAGTTGCTGTCTATCTATAAAGCTCAGCTCAGTGAAATGCTCAATCTGTTTGTAAGATGAGGTGCAGCCTGACTCTACAACCCCACATAAAGGGCAAACAGGTCCTTAAAGGATTTTTTTTAAGTAAGTTTGCCTTTTGACACATCCTTTGTCCACTACTCTAACCAGATCCTCCCTTAATCCAGGAAGCTCATCCTCCCACCTGGCCACCCAGGGTCCAAGTGATGTATATCTTGCACGTGTTACCTGGCCCTTGCTCTGAAAATGATGCATACAGAACTGACATCCTCTTATCATCCCACTCAACCCTGTACAGATTGACACTCCAGAACCACCACACTAGTCCTCCCATTGCAATAACTCATCCAAACAGAAAAACAACCAGTCCCATCCTAATCACCTGCAGCCAGCCCTGCACAGAATCAACCACCCAGAACCACCAAGCACTGAGCAATTTTACCCTCTCTCAATAGCCATAAGAAACAACTCATTCAAAAAAAATCCTGAAATGCTACCTGTGCATCTGTGCCTCCGGATGCAATTTCAATGGGGGTGACCATTCCAATTCCTGGCCTTCTAATGGCAGAAACTAAGGAAAAGACCAGATCCCATTGTGGTTTTGTATCCTACAGGTCCTCAGCTTTTTTTTTTAAAGGTTCCTTTTCCACCCCCTGCCTCCTACTGTTCTTGTCTCCCATTTAGATGATGAGCGAGTGCTCCTGATGGAGTGGGATGCCTTGAATACAGGCAGGACACCCCCCTCCCATCCCCCAGCCTTGGGTTAGCTTTCTACCTGTCCTGCTCCAGACTGCCATGAAAACTCAAATGAAGACAAATAAAGAAATACTCAGTGAGAGTAAAATGCTACAAGTCAGGTCCCACCTCCCCCCCACCTCCAACAAACATTTTCAAGCATACTTTTGCCCCTACCTGTTTCTTCTCTTGAATGTAACTATTTTCTATGAGAAACAATTCACTTGTCCAAAATGAAGTATGGACTCAGACCTGAAGTGCTTCAGAAGCACTATCTTATAAGAATGAGTGCCTAATTAAAGGCGGGCAGGCACCCTCAGCTGAGTTTTATTTATTTATTTTTTTTGAGACAGGGTCTCTCTCTCTCTGTAGCCCAGGTTGGTCCTGAACTCACTATGGAGCCAAGGCTGGCCTTGGACTCATGGCAATCCTCCTGCCTCAGGAGAGCTACGATTACAGGTGTGCGCCAACACATCTGGCTTATGTGGTGCTGAGGAATCAACTCAGGTACTTAGTGCTGAGCCATTCCTCCAGCCTCAAAATAACTTTATTCACTAGACCATTTACGGTTGATAGTAAAAGTAAGCGGAAGGCAGAGCTGCCATCTAATTCCTCCCCACCCAGGCACTGCCACCGGCACCTAATTGTCAACACCCCAGAGATGCTGACATCTCATATGTCTCAACACATGAAGCTAAACTGACACTTCATTGCCACTCAGACATCAGAATCTTCATGAGGGTCACTCTTGTGTTTGACATTCTATACATGTGGACAGCTGTAGGATGTGTATCCACAATTACATCCTACAATGCAGCTTCACTGCCCTAAAACCCCCATATCCTCGCTATTATTCATACCTTCCCTCCTCTCAAGCCTTAGAAACTACTTCTGTATATATATTTTTTTAAACAGGGTCTCGCTCTGTGGCCCCAGGTGGTCCTGAACTCACTGTGTAGCCCACGCTGGCCTTGGACTCAAAACAATCCTCCTACCTTAGCCTCCCAAGTGCTGGAATTACAGACATGCGCCACTACGCCCAGCTGATGTGGTGCTGGGGAATGATATAACCATAAAATCAACTTAGAACGACACAAATTACACAGCTGGCTTCCCCATCTGCAGGTTTTACCTCATAGCATCCAACCAACTGTGGACTGAAATATGTGAAAAAGCAAAGCACATACACATACATGTGTATGTAAGTTCTATTTTAATGCTTCTTTAATCCAAAACTTCAAAATTCATAGATAAAGCAGACCCTATGAAGACAGACAAATGCCCACATATCTCTTAACAGTTCTGTTTAGTGCTGTTTTATTCGGTTGCACTCACTGTAAAACCTTGTTTTGTAGAATATGCAACTATTGTCACTCACAGAATTTTTCATTTTGACTTTGGCTCCACAAGTTTACAGCAGTGAAATGTCAACTTAAATGTAGCTTCCAATAAAATCCACTTTGTATATTAAGTACACTAACCTGGAAAAGCGATTTTAACATCTGATCTCTGCCACCGCAGGAGCTCATTTGCTAAGTTAACTTTGGTGCTGATTAAGACACTAAAGACCAACGCAACATCCTGAAAGCAGAAAAACATTTGTTGAATCATAAAATACCAATTACCTACCCAATTCTCCCCTGGCAGTTCAGAATACTACTAGTAACCTAATACCACTTCAGCTTCCCCCCTCCCACCCCCGCTTCTATTTGTGGCACCCCAGCAAGGAATTGAGCTACCAAATGAAAGAAATGGCGATCTTGGCGGCTCAGTCACATGACTGATTCTTTCAGGAATATTTAGCCCCGATGATTCTACTAGTCTTCTCCTGCCTACCTTAATCTGCCCCTCCATATACTCATTAGAAAGACTAGGCTTGACAACTGCTATGACATTAGGATTTTTAGGACTGGTCCATCCCTCTTTTACAAAACCAGAATAACTCTGGCGTAAAGTAAAAAACATAAGGTGGACAGAAACAACTACCAAATGAGTAAAGTAGAAAAGACAAATTATACTACCACATAATTTAACTGGAACTAAAGGTTTCAACTACTTAAGAATTTTCATCCTTTACCACAGTATTTTTTCAGCTAATCTGCAATGTCTAGACAAATTTCTATAATAAGCAATATTGGTAAAACAGCACGTTTCTCAATGTTTTCATTCAGGTGAGCACGCGTCTGGGTGCCGGCCCCAATTCTATCGTCATTTTCTCACCAACAAGGAGCACACATCTCTGACAGGTGTTGAACCTGTTGCTCACCAAAATGGTTTTTATTTCAGACATCCTTATAAAATGTCAGCTGTGTCCTAGAACACTAGTAAGAGGAAGAAAATAAATAAACTGGAAAAAAAGGAAGAAAAACCATACGAGGTTTGGAGGAATAGCTCAGCGGGGAAAGCGCTTGCCCAGCAAACTCGAGGCCGAGGCCCGTTTCCCGCCCCGCATGCGCTGGGCGTGGTGGCGCACGCCTGTAATCCCGGCACTCGGGAGGGAGGATTTGGGAGTTCAGGGCCAGCCGGGAGTAAACAGTGAGACCCCCTCTCAAAATAAAAGGGAAAGGCCATATGTGCTCTTTTTCTGAATGCCACGTAAAAGTGGACAAGCCATTCCTCTCTGAAAGGAATGCGGCCATTTCAGAGGTTATGAGCCGCATTTGCCGTGGAGGAGGAAGGGGCAACCTCGACCCCGCCGTGGAGCCGCCCGTCCCTCGCCTCCCCGTGTCGCCCGCCGCACGTCCCGTCGCAGCGCCACGTCCCCTTGTCTCTTTTCCCCTTATTTCTCCCCGTCTTGGGACCATTAAGAGATATTTCCCAGCACCTCAACTCAGAGATAACGGGAAGCTCGGGTCACTCCATTTTTTGAGTTCGCGGAGCGTCTCGACTCCGACCACGCCCGAATGCTGCTCGTCCAATCACCCTCGCCTGCGTCCGCTACTCCACCCAATCGCTGCTGAGGCGTACGTGACATCACGACGTCGCCGGAGCCGGACAACCTATCCCGACGCATCAGCCGCACCGGCGCGGAAGCCGGTAAGATGGCTGCCAGCCTGACGGAGCCGGGCCTTCCAGGACGGAACCGGGGTCCCGTGCTTGGCTGTCTGTCCAGTGACGAGAAGACGTCTCCGGCCAGAAGCAGCTAGGACCGTCCTGGAAGCGCCTCCAGTCGTGCTCGCGGCCGGTGTCGCCTGAGGGGGACGGGTGGGCTTCCGAGGCGGATCCGGGAGTTGGTGCTGACCCCGAGCTCTCTCCGCTCCGGCTCTCGATATCTGGGCTTCCGTGTGCGACTCCTCGGGACGCAGCGCTGGGTTTCCGCCTCTGGAGTCGTGGCCACCTGTAAATAAGGACGGCCAGAGAAGGCCCACTTCTACTTAGCTGGATTTAACGGGAGTCCACTGATTTCCTCTTAAAAAAAAAAAAAAAAAAAAAGGAACTCGGGCCTGGAGCAATGGCTCAGCAGTTAAAAGCACCAAGTCAAGCGCTAGGTACCTGAGTTCGATTCCTCAGCACCACATAAACCGGGCGTGGTGGCGCACGCCTGTAATCCTAACACTAGTTAGGAAGGCTGAGACAGGAGGATTGAGTCCAAGGCCAACTTGGACCGCAGAGCGAGACCCTGTCCCCCTTCCCCCAAAAAACGAAATCACTGTTAATGTGACTGTTAGAACTAATCGCACCTCCATGGAATGTGATTTTTATTAGGTGGGTGTAGAGCGCACCCATGTAATCCCGGCACTGGGGAGGCTGAGTTGGAGGACTGCCATTAATTTGAGATAGAGTAGAGAAAGGAAGGAATTAGATTTTTTAAAAAAATAATTCTAGAATTTGTCTTCAATGTAAAAGCTCTATACGTGCTACAGTAGTGATATTTCTAAGTTTTGCAGTTAGAACAGTTGTTTCGCAAAGGTCAGGGAACTCTACACTAGAAGGGGGTTAGTTTGGCACTTTATGCCACCTGGTGGCAATAGCTTTCTTATTCGAATTGAATAAAGGAAGGCTGGGAACATTTTGCTTCATATTACCCTTGAAATTTTTTGTGGATTTTAAGGTAATAGTGAAATGTACACGTAGTTAGGCGAAGTTTATTTCCTCGGTTATGCACTGCGAATTTTAAAACAACTCACTTAAAGATATCATTACATATTAACGTAAATAGCATCTTCAGCAAAATCGGTGTGCAAAATAAATTTTTCTCCTTAATATTAGAAGGCCTTTTTTGTTGCACGGTTTTGCCAACCTAATGTCTGACTTACTAAAACAGTTATATGTGTATTACTGGTTGAAATACATGAAGAAAATTTGGGGCCAAATAAAAGTGTAGCTGAAAAATGATTATGGTTATTCTTTTTTGATAGTGCACCAAAGCACAAGTGTGTTTTTATTTATTTATTTTTTGAATATTTGCTGTTTGGAATTTGATTTTTTTCTTTTTTTGAGACATCTATGTTCCAGGCTGGCCTTGAACTCACTGGAATCCTCCTGCCTCAGCCTTCCAAATGCTGAGATTACAGCATACGCTGCCATGTCCATCGGATGTGGTGCTGGGGAATTGAACTCAGTGCCTTGAGCTTTCTAGGCAAGTGCTTTGTCGAGCTAGTCCTCCAGCCCCTGGAATCTGAATTTTCATAAAAATTTTATTATAATAAAATTCATTGCTTTTGATTGTACCTTTGAATGCATACTTCCCTATTAGTGTCATGCATAAATCATTGGGAAAATAGTAATTGTGATTTAGCTAAAGTTCAAACGTTAAAATGTTTCTTTACTCAATATCAGCAGTCTTAACAGAAAAAGCTTAAAATGTTAGAAAACTGCCACATAAATGTTGGCAGAGAAAAAATTTGCATGAAAATTCAGACTTTGTTAGTGGCAACAAAAACAGTTTAAGGGGCTGGGGGCATGGCTCAGTGATTGAGTTTGCTAGCAAGCACAAGGCTCTGGATTGATTCCCCAGCACCACATAAACCAGATGTGGTGGCGCATACCCATAATTCCAGCACTTGGGAGGCCAAAGCAGGAGGATTGCCATGTGTTCAAGGCCAACCTGGGCTACATAGTGAATTCAGGATGAGCTTGTACTACAGAGCAGGACCCTGTCCAAAAAAAAAAAAAAAAGTGAAGTTTTCTTGTGGCTTCTGCCTCACTTTACTTATTTTCAAGAAAATGTCTGCCAGATGCCTGTGTTTGAATGAACTTAATGCTATCTGTCGGTAATTCTTTCTAGTAAAAGTGACATTTCATGAAAAAAAAAAAGCCAGCTAGCTACCTAGTTTGTTTAACAACCATTCTGAAAAGTGCTGTTCCAGGAGCCATCTGTGGCCACCCACCGTGTAGAACTGCTGCTGTGTGTTTTTCCGCCTGTTGTTGCACAGAGCACTGGGAAGGTAAGTACTGTTACCATTTGCATCTGAAATGGCCCTGTAAGGCTCTGGGATCTTTGGAGCACATTTTGAGAACCAGTGTTGTAAAGGTTTCTCCAGAACATAATAGCCCACAAGTACATGTTCCATTAGCCTTCAGAGAGATGTCCCGTATCCTGTAGTGTCTGGAAAATTTCACTGTGCACACAGGAGGGAATCAGAGTTTAAAAAGGCGACTGACATTTAAGGTGACACTCTTCAACTTCAGAGACCTTGGGACATTTTCAGGGACTCTTGGAGGACCCAGAGCTACTTTCTAAAAACTGCAGTTATATGGATTTTAAAGAGCCTGTTGAATACAGAAGGCCTCAGTGGCCATCTTCATGTCATGGTTTGTATGTGTGTCTCCTTCAAAATTCATGTTATAACATAGTCCCCGTCATGGTGGAGCTGTGTGGGATGTGACTAGGTGACGAGGGCTGTGTCCTCAGAGATGGATTAGCACTTTTCTGTCAGCGGGACAGAAGGGAACTAGCCTGCTGTTTTTAGTTTTATCATCTGTCTCTTTCATCCCCTGTGGGGGACTCAGCAACAGGTGTCATATTGGAAGACAGCTGGGTCACTCAAAAGTTGCCAAACCTGTAGTGCCTTGGTCTTGGACTTCCCAGCCTTCCTAACTGTGAGAAACAGATTTCCATGTATAAATTACCCAGCGTGTGATGTTCTGTAGCTACAGCAACACTAGTGGACAACTTCACCAAGCTGCCTTGTTCATCATGGAGTCACATTACTGGACTGCAGTTCATTTCTTCACCTCTAATAGAGAAGACACTCTGTGGTCTTTAAGTTGTCTTCTGACTTTACACTTGCCTAGAGTAGATACAGTGCTCTCATGTTTTATACATCTTTTTACTCAATCTCTGAAAGAACTGTATAGGGCAGTTGCTAGGGCCATACCTCAGTGGTTAGGGTGCTTGTGCAATGGCCTAGGTTTAGTCTCCCAGCACCACATAAATTTTTTTTTTTTTTTAACCAGGGATGGTGGTGTATGTCTGTAAATCTGGCACTCAGGGAGGCTGAGGCAGGAAGATTGCTGTGAGTTGAGACCAGTCTGCATTACATAGTGAGTTCAGGACCAGCCTGGATAACAGAGCAAGACACTGTCTCAAAATGAGTAAATAAATGAAAAATACAGGTCAGTAGATGCAGTTTAGTGTGAAGGTAAAGGCCCTGGGCCCAGTCCCCATACAAACAAACAGGAAAAATCTGAGGTAAATGTTATTCCTGTTTTACATGTGATGAAATTGAAATTTGGAGTTTAATTGCTACATTTTTTTGTTTCCATTCCTATCTTTTTCTATTGTCTGAGAAAGAAAACCTTATGTCTGTTCTATTTTTTTTTTTTTCTTTTGGTTTGTTTTCTTGCTCTACTGTGTGGCTAACCATGTAAATCCCACCCTCAGACAGTGTTGAGGATATTACCCAACCGGGTCATTTTGCCTTTAGCTCTGGTTACTACATGTCCTGTATCTTAACCTTTCAGAGGGAGGAAATCTGAGGTGCCTGCACTCTTTTTGAATAGGACTTTGTGAGGGATTTCTCACTGTTGATTTGTCTTCTCTTGAGTAAGAACACCATCTGAGCCAACTGGCAGTGACTTAGGGTGGTTAAATGTGAGGCTCAGAACATGGCCGGCCCCTGCAGCTGGAGTGTGGGATGACAGCCCTCTCAGCTGTGGTCGACAGGAGTATTACAGGGATTTAGAGTTTAATTTGTAGCTTCCTTCCCCAGTTAAGACAATAACATTGTGTTTGATCCTTGGCATTGTTTTCCCAGTTCTGTTACCTGTATGCTGTGGTAGTATAAGCAGTTTTGCAAGCAGCTTGTGTGAGGGCATAAAAAGTCCATTGAAATACCTTCAGTTAAAAGCAACTTTGTAGGGCTGGAAAAATAGCTCGGCGAATTCGTTCCCAGCACCACCTAAGATGGGCCTGCTGGCGCATGCCTGTCATCCTAGCTAGCACTCAGGAGGCTGAGGCAGGAGGATTGCCAGGAGTTTGAGGCCAGTCTGGGCTACATAGTGAACTACCTGGACTATCGAGTGGGACCCTGTCTCAAAAAAAGGGGAGGAGGTGGAGGAATGGCACAGCTGTTAAAGTGCTTGCCTTGCAAGCGTAAGGCGCTGAGTTCAGTTCCCTGAACCACCTAAGGCTGGGCGTGGTGGAGCATGCCTCTAATCCCAGATTTTGGAGGCTGAATGTCTTACTTTTTCTCAATACCCACACCTGACAACCACAATTTAGGGAGGAAAGATTTATTGTAGCTTACAGTTTCATAAGAGATAGTCCATTCACAGGTGGGAGGCTGGAAAATGGTAGAAGCACATGGTAGGGCTGGAGTTGGGGCAGGGCCAGGGCCAGGGCCAGAATTCCAGCAGCAGAGATCATCACAACATGGTGGTAGAGATTGGGAGGAAGCGCAGAACCAGCCCTGCCAGGTCACACCCAGGAATCTGCCCCTTTCAGCCAGGATCCACCTCCCAACCCTACAAAGTACCCATTGGAACATGAGGCTCTTAGTGGGTACTCCAGATCCAAACCACCACACTGAGGCAGGTGGATTGTTCTGAGTCCAAGGCCAACCTTTGAGTTCAGGACCAGTCTGGGCTGTAGAATGAGATCCTCTCTCAAAAACTTTCAAAAACAAATCTGGTGAAGTGCTTTTCCTTCATTTATGAAGTATCTGATGACTAGCAGTGTGAGGTCACAGGGCACTGAACTTGGAGAGATAGTTGCGTGAACTATCTATACACTTCTTCCACGATCTACTGTTTTAATAGCCTGCTGTTCTTAAAGATTTGGGATCTTAAAACAAGAGAAGGAACTGCAGACAGGACAGCACGGATATTATTAGGTTGAAAGAGAACTCCTTTGAAGTACTCATTTAAATACACAGTGTTCAGACTTGGAAAAGGCTAATGAAAAGTGTGCAGTGTTTGTACTATGTGCTGTAAAACAGTATACAACTAAAGGTTAGATATTCTCACTCTGTGGTCTGACTGTGTCCCCCAAATTCATTTGTTGGAAACCGAATCCCCAGTGCAGCAGGACTGGGAGGTGGGAGGCATTTAGGCTGTGAAGGCCCCACCCTCCTGAAAAGATTAACATCTTTGTATAAAGGACTTAGGGTAGTAACCTCTTTCTTCTGTTCTGTAGTGTTGGTACATGGCGTCCCGTCCCTCCCTTCCAGAGGACACAGTGCTCAAGGTGCTGTGCTGGAAGCAGAGAGACCTGGCTCTGTCCCGCCAGCGCACTGATCATGGACTTGGCAGCCTCCAGAGCTGTAAGAAGTAAATTTCTGCTGTTACGTAATTACCCCATCAGAGGCATATCGTGGCCAGCAGCACTTCCATTGGCTTGACTTGGCCGAGCTTCATTTCATGGCCATCATACATTATGTCCCCCTGTTGTAGTTGGCTGCTTTCATTCCAGATTGTATCTGTGACACTCGCTCATGTTTTAGCACGGGGAAAAAGTCCGCTCTTTCCCTTGCCCGATAGCAGCTCAGCGCGCAAAGCACTGAAGCTGACCTACTTCAGCTCTTCTGCCATGGTCCCCCTGGGCAAGCAGGTGGGTGCTCGGTAAAGGGCGCCATGAGGGAGATTAAATCCACTTCACACTGCAGCGTGTATTTATGGGGTAGTGTGAAAACCTAGGAAACACCCGGGATGCACCCAGTCACCATGACAGTGATCTCCTGGCTCACGAAGGATGCTGGTGATCTGCATACTGAGGACCAACGGACTAAATGCTAAATTAGCAGAATGGAAGTCAGTCAAGCCTGTGGAATCATCCAGCTGCGTCCCTCAACGCATATACTTCATTTGTACAGAACAGTTTTGGACACACAGCACTGTCACCAGTTTGAGCGCAGCAGCTGCCTTGCATCCTGTGGCTACTTGATAATGTCAGTCTTGGAAATTCTGGTTTTCATTTGTATTTGCTATGTAATTAGCAAGGTGGTTTCTTTTCATATAATTAGTTGAAATTTTTGTTTTTACAAATAACCTGTAGATCAGGTTAACAGCAAAGTTGAGTGGGAGGCAGCTGCCGTATGCCACACTGTTTCATCCACGCACAGCCCCCGTTGTCACCACCACTTCACCAGATGGTGTGTTTATCATGGTTGGTGATCTTACCCTGCTATGTCATTCTAGCTCGGTTCAGAATTTATATCAGGGTTCACGCTCGGTGTTGGACATTCTATAGGTGTGGACAGTTGTGTGATATTTTTGCGACAGTATATCATACAGTGTAGCTTCACTGCCCACCTAAAATCCAGTGTCCCATCTTTCCATGCCTCCCTTCTCCTCCAACTTTTTTTTTTTTTTTTTGGTGTGTTTGAGTGAAAAAGCACCCAGTTGGGGAGTATGGAACAAAAACATCTACCTCTCCAGGGACCCATAGGTCTGTCATCCCTTAAGGGATCTGTCAACATGGTAACTTTGGTACCGCAGATGAGACTGAGCCAAGGGAGGGTGCAGCCATTCTGCAGCGATCTTCCACCTGAGCATTCTCTGGGGCTGAGTGCCTGAGTGTCACAGAGCCACTGTGCTGGCCCCATCTGCCTGCCTCATGGGTGAAGATAATTTTCCTTCCTCCTTCACTTGCTATCTGGTTCATAGATGTGTAGGGACACAATAAACATATTTATAGGCCATCTCTGGCAACAGGCTAGAATCACATTGCTGGTTTTGGAGACTAAAAATTTTAATTGAAAAAAATTAAAAGTCTCAGTTGGCTTTCAAATTCGAAGCCAATTTAAGTTCTTGCCATTAAGTCAGAATTAGGCATAATTCAGGAGATATTATTTATATATCAAAACAAAGAGGGTTGTAAGGAATTTATCAGGTTAAAAACTATGCTTAACATGTTCTGCATAAGTATCCTAGTATTACTGACTGTAGTAATTTTATTTTTTTGAGTCAGGGCCTCCCTTCATAGTCCTTGCTGGTCTAGAACTCGCAGCAATCCTCCTGCCTCAGACTCTCAAGTGGGGGGATTACAGGCATGTGCCACCAAACCCAGTTTATATGGTGCTGGACAATCAAACCCACGGCCTTGAGCTTGCTAGGCAAGTGCTTTAACTGCTGGGCTAGCTATTCCTCTAGCCCCAAGTTGTAATATCTAACATTTGTTAGTACTTCTAAAATGCTAAGTACAGTTAAGGGTCCCAGTGTCCAGTTCACCAGCCACTACATATAAGGGTATTCAGCAACTGTGGTGGTCACCACGTTTTTGAAAGTAAAAGGGAACAACCAGAAATATTATAAATGCATTTGAAACTATATGACATTTATGTTTAAGATGCCAGAGGCAGATAAACTTTTGTATCAGAATTTTTAAGAAAGGTCTGGAGGAGTAGAATAGCAGTTAGAATGCTGGCCTAGGAAGCACAAGACCCTGAGTTTGATCCCTCAGCAACACACAAGCTGGGCATGGTGGCACAGGCCTGTCATTCCAGCGCTTGGGAGGCTGAGGCAGGAGGATTGCTGAGTTTGACCTCAGTCTGGGTAACACAGTAAGCTCAGGACCAGCCTGAAATACAGAGCAGGACCTTGTCTCAAAAAATAAAATAAAATAAAATAAAAATTTAACAAAGACAACAGCATTAAAATCATTTTTATTGCTTTTACTTTTCAATAAATACTTGCTACATTGTATTGTCTGAAATTATGAACTGTCAAGGATTAACAAATTTATAAAATACTAGCTTAAGAAACACATTATTTTCATTATTTAACATACAATATGTAACAATAATAAAAACGTTTGGACTTAAGGACAGAGAAATCTATGGAAAGTTTTAAAAAGTGCCTTAGTCGTGGTGCAGTTTTCAATCTAATTTACACCTGTATCACCAAAATTTATTCAACATGGACATTAGTCCTCATTATTAATTTCCCAAAATAAGTCCTAGTTCTAGACCAGTGGTGACTGTCTCCACTGGGGACATTTATTGCTATCTGGTGCAATTCTGGTTTCACAGCAGAGGATGAAAAACATGTGCTGCCGGGCATCTGGTGCCCAGAGGTGCTGCACAATCCTGCAGTGCACAGGATGGACGCTCACAATAAATCGATACAAAGATTACAGGGCCGAGGGTTAAGTCCTAGGAAGTGGACTCAATCCCCATTTTATGAAGAGCCTCTCTATCCACTAATTCTGAAAATGATTTGCTAACTAGAAAAATTTATTGAAAAACTGAATCTAACCAATGTATTATTACCAAAGGAGTTGACTTTAAGTATGAAATGATACTTCCAGAATTATTACACCACAAAGTCAACTGAAATGACAGAAATTAGATAAAATGATAGAAATTAGAATTACAGCTGGCTCTTCACGTGTGTGGGTTACCCAAATCATACAACCGTGGACCAAAAACAACTTGGAAAGAGCAAAGCATCTGATCTGATATGTACAGATTTTACTGCATAGTAGTCACGTAGTCACTTTCGTAGCATTTACATAGCATTAGGTTTTTTCTTTTTTCTTTTGAGGCAAGGTCTTGCTCTGTAGTCCAAGCTGATCCTGAACTCAGTATGTAGCCCAGGCGGGCCTCAAACACACAGCAATTCTCTTGCCTCAGCCTCCCGAGTGCTGGGGTTATAACTGTGTGCTGCTATGCCTAGCATATGTGTTGCTGGGGACTCAAACCAAGGTCCTTATCCTTGCAGGGAAGCACTTTGACATCTAAGCTATACCCATATCTCCTAGATATTGTTATTAGTTTAGATGATTTAAAGTATCGGGGAAGATGTACACAGGTTATACATAAATACTATGCTGCTTTATATAAGGGAGCTGAGCATGTGCAGAGTTTTGTAGAAGGCAGTCCTGAAACCAATCATATGTTGAGGGATGACTACACCATTTAATTCTCCTTGAACCTGCTTTGCCAGTTTAATTTGCTTGCTAAAAATGGCTGAAGTAGCTAAAAAGTTCCCTTTACACATTTTTCTGGACTGTGAAAAAAATTTAACAATATATAAAGCACCTGTCAAATAGCAAAGAACTCTGAAAAAGTCAAAACATAAAAAGTAAAGAGCTTTACTTATTTCTTCAAATTTGTCATAACCACAATTTTGGACAGGTTGCTTTCTTTGCTCTTTGATTTTACAATAATCTCTCATAAATATCTTTTGACAAATAGCAATTCAAGTAGGTAGGTGCATAAAACCAAAGTGTTAAGTCCGTTGTTTTTCCACACAAATTCTGGCGGTAAAGTATCCATGTATCAGGTGTTCTAAGAGGGAGCCCAATTTAAAACAATAACAGAAAAAAAAAAAATCCTAAGTTCACTAGGTAAGGAAACTGTTGCAATCATTTATTTATATATTCACATTCGATGTATCTTCTCATGGTCAATAAACTGATTCAAATGATTTAAGTTATCCCACCATTTAAACAGAAAAGTTTCTACAATAATTTTGAACCATGGAGTTATCTTAACTTCACCATTGGCTGCTTTTTTCATAAGTTCCTTCAGTTCTTCCTTTGACACATAACAACAGCTTTTAATCTCATTGGGATCTGGATTCAAAGTGACATTCTTCCTCACAAACAAAATGTAATCAATTTCATTTTCTCCCCAGACACTATCAGATTGTGCCGTGTAGTGAATTCGTGTTATGTAGTTAATTTCTTGTGGTGAAACCTAGGACATAGGAATAGTGACAAAAACATCATAAACAAAAAGTAATTGAGAATAATTTAGCTCACCACAATTAACAGTACCTTATAAAGCAGCAGTGGAGTTTTAGAATTAAAGCTTCTACTAAAGTATGTTGTACAATTAAAATATATAGAAAAATTATTTTTCATTATTTTGATAGGACCAAACATTTAAGTTGATTTTTTTCAAAATTTAAAAATGGTAATTACTTAAACTAGAAATGTAACATTCATATTTTAAAATTGTGTTTTGGACAAAAAATTCATTTTTTTCTTTCTTTTTTTGAGACAAGGTCTCGCTCTGTAGCCCAGACTGGTCCTGAAGTCTCTGGTTTAGCCTAGGCTGGCCTTGGACTCAGGACAGTCCATCTGTCTCAGCCTCCCCTGGGATTACAGGTGTGCGCCACCATGCCCAGCTTCATGTGTTGCTGGAGAATTGAATTCAGGGCCTTGTGCTTGCAAGGCAAGTGCTTTTACCACTGTGCCATGTGTTCCGCCTAAAAATTCATCATTTTAACTGATGACAGATACTTTACTAAAACAGGTCTTATAAAAATAGTACAATTCAGGTTGGAGGAATGGCGTAGCAGTTAAAGCAGCTGCCTAGGAAGGACAAAGCCATGACTTTGATTCCTCAGCACCACATAAGCCAGGCGTGGTGGTACATGCTTGTAATCCCAGCACTTGGGAGGCGGAGGAAGGAGGATTGCTGTAAGTCCAAGCTAGCTTGGGTTACATAGTGACTTTAGAACTAGCCTGGGCTACAGAGGGAGACCCTGCCTCAAAGAAAACAAAACAAAAAACCATTTCTAGAGGAAGCAAAGTTATTTCATTTCACCCAATTCGATTCACAGTTTATAATCCTAAGGCTTTCAATAAGAAAATAGTCATCTTTGATCAATTATGAAAAATCATTGATACATTGGTTAAAAGATCAATTAATCTTAGTATTAAGCAAAATTATGACACATGACATAAGTAAAACACAAAAAATAAATGAAAATTTAAGTAATACTCTGTTTTTAAGGTGCCTTCTGGAGCTATGCTTAGGGATACAGGTCTGTAATCCTAGCACTGTGGGAGGCTGAAGCACAACTGCGAAGTTCAAGCCCAGCCTGGGCAATTTAACATCCTATCTGTTTCAAATAACAGTAAAAAGAGGTTAGGAAAATAGCTAAGAGCAAGGCCCTGTGTTCAATCCCCAGTGCATGCTTGTGGGGAGGGTGTAAGTGCATTCTGGTGCTAACTCTTGATCCAGGGGGGTTAAAAAACAAAGCACTTGAACATGTTTATTGAGCTGTAGCTTGGTGATACATGTAGCATGCATAAGGCTCTGTATAATTCCCCCAATACCACCAAAATATATATATCTTAAGGTTTTAACTTAGGTTTAGATTTCAGCTTGTGCTGTCCAATAAAGCCAGTTACCTCTTCCAAGGGGATTCCTAGTTCAGCATTTAAACGCCTCTGTGCGGCACGTCTTACACCAATTGCGTCATTTTCTTCAAGTTCACCAGGATTATTTAATGGATGACTACAACAAGTATTGGTAAAACAACCTGGAAAATATTAATATAGAGAGATAAACTTTTCTTCAGAGTAGGTCTGAATAACAAAGGAAAGGTTTTATAAGTAACAAATCAGTAAAATGATCTTTTAGGATTTTTTGCTTTTTCTCCTCACCATTTTTATTAATATATAGATATATATGCAATATATAATGTTTACAATGAACTTGAGTATTTTGTGTGCACATCATATCACATCAGTATTACGATCCCTTTCCCTCCCTATCCTCCTTTAACTCCCACTATCACACTCATTTGGTTCTATAGAATTCCTGTGTTCTGAGTTTTCCCAAAACAGAGAAACCATGCGATATTTTACATATTTAATCTTCTGTGTCTGACTCACTTTACTATTCAAATCACCACTTTTTAGCTCAGTTTCCCACCCCTAGAAGGGGCTGCAGTGGCCTGATTTTGGATGCCTCTTCTCTGGGTCCAGCAGAGCCCTTTACTGAGGTGATTTGCCAAAAGTTCTTTTTTTCTGTATCTTATTGGTGAGACTCTTTAATGTGTCTTCACCTACCAGTTGACATAAGAGAACTGTAACAATGAAATTCATAAGGCTACAAAATGTGAGAGACAGAAGTTAAATTTCAAATTCCTTAGCTGAGTACTGAAAGGTAAATATTCATACATTCAAAAGACATTCTGGTTGTCATTGCATTAATCAGTTTTCTTAGGCTAAACATACATCCAAGACCAAATGAGTGAACTGCTACATTGTCTATATTGAATTCCTACATTAAATGAACTTAAATGTATATCACATAAGTATACTACACTTAAAGGAATAGATTGAGTGGCATACTTAGGTTATCAGAATTTTTTTTAACTTTCATGAATTATTTACTCACATTTCACTGATTACTAACATTTTGTCAGATTTGGCTTATCATTTTACCTACTTATCCATCCCTAACTTCATACATAAATATTTTAAGGATTTTATACCAATTCCCTATGTTGAATGTAATTATGTTTTGCAAACTTATATACTATTAAAAACAAAAATTATGGGGGAAGATTCACAGATTTTATGAGACAGTTGATAAAGTTTTTACAAGGATCCCAATCAAATGATTGAAATACCAGTCTATTTTTTTGTTATACTTTCTCTTTAGATGTTTCCTTTCCACCATGTTTTTTGGTTCTTTTAGTATTTTTAAAATCAATTAAAACAGGCTATCAGTAATTATATACAAATCCATACCTATTCCTTTAAGAGTTCGTATCTTTTATTGCTGTTGCATTAGATTGTACTCCCAATATATGTTTATTTGTGTAGAATATGAAATCATGTCATTCACAAGATTTTCCTTTTTGACCTTAGCCCTAGAAGTGATAAAGTCAAATATTTTTCTCAATAAGTTCTAGCTTGTACATTAAATATACTAACCTGGGAAGGTAATTTTAGCATCTGATCTCTGCTGTAGCAGCAGCTTATTCTCACTATTAAACAAGAAGACGCTGAAAGCTCGATGCAATAATCCTAAAAGGAGAATAATAAGACTGAGTCATGAAATATGAGTTATGGGGCTGGAAGAATAGCACAGCAGTGCTTGCCTAGCAAACTCAAGGCCCTGAGTTCCAGCCCCCAGCATCACATACACCAGACATGGTAGCACACGCCTGTAATTCTAGCACTTGGAAGGCTGAGGCAACAGTATATGAGTTCAAGGCCAGCCTGGTCTACACAGTGAGATCCTGTCTCCAAAATAAATAAGTAAAAGAAAAATGCCAATTATTTGCCCAATTCGTCCCTTGCACTTCAGAACAGTAATTTTGCTTTTTTCCATAGTCTTCTATTGCGGATGTGTTATCAGCTACGATGGAGAAGAGCTGTGGCGTAACAGCAAGGAACTCAGCCACCAAATAAATGGCGTAAGATGGGCATGGTAGTAGGGCAGGAAGACTGCTGTGAGTTCAAGGCCAGCCTGGGCTATACAGTAAGTTCAGGACCAGCCAGGACTGGAGTGAGACCCTGTCTCAAAAAAAGAAAAAAAATAACAAAAATGGCTATGTTGGCAGCTTTGGCAGATGCTCTTTCAGGAAAATGTCGCCCAGACTATTCGCTAATATTTCACTCCCTGGGGAGCTGGGAGGGGACGTCTTTATCATAGCTGCCCTCAATGCATTCATTAGAAAAGACTGCTATTACTTTACGATGGGCCCATTTTCGCTTTTATGAAAGCAGAATAACTCTGGAGAATCTTACTAAGAGACACGAAATGGAAAAACAACTGTTAAACACATAAAGAGGAAATAGATAAATGACATGGTTACACCATTTAAACACAACCAAAAGTTCCAACTACTTAAGAATTTCATCTCTTCGCAGAGTACTTTATTCTGTAATACCCAGACAAATTATAACAAAGATCATGAACCGGCACCTTTCTTAATGTTTTCATTCAGGTGACAATTCTTCTTGGTGT
>PVKB01001779.1:48665-93230 GCA_004027205.1 Ctenodactylus gundi
CCCCCCCCCCCCCCCCCCCCCCCCCCCCCCCCCCCCCCCCCCCCCCCCCCCCCCCCCCCTCCCACCCGGCCGCCTCCTCTCCCCTGCCCCATCCCTAAAACCGCGTCAGGTACCTGAAACCGGAGATGCTGGCGGAGCTGGGAGCGCGCACTATTTGAGAGCAGTGCCAAGCGCGTCCCGCCCCCAGGCCCCGCCCCCGGGCAGCGCGTCCAATCGCCAGCACCAGGGCGCGGCCGCACCACATACTTCCCACCAATAGCCGCTGGCGCGCGCGTGACGCAACGACCGCGCCAGACTGTCGCGCGGTGGCACCACCTCCCTGTACCAAGGCTCCGGAAGACGCAGGGGAACCTGCAAAGAGCGCCTGGGATCGTGTGCCGCAAAACCGGCGCTTCTCTGCAACTCTAAGTAGCCCCAAGGACTCAGCTTCTCACGTCCGCTGAAAAGAAGCCCCGCAACTGGGGAAGCGCCTGAAGGAGGGTGGAGACCCGCCTTCTGACGTCCAGCCAATCGCGCTCTCGACTGCCCGGGCCAGCCAATTGGCTAGTGGCAGTCGGGCTGGAGCTCTGGGGTACGTGCTTACGTAGGACGTCTCAGATCTCGCGCCCTGGGCGGCGGAGGCTTAGTAGTCAGATTCCTTGGAGTGCTGTGCTTGGTGCAGAGGACGAGATTGATGTGTCAGGAGTTAGCCTCTTGTAATCGTGGCGGCTTATTAAGAACCGTTATATGGGTCCGACTAAAGCATGTATTTTTTTGAGACAGGGTCTCGCTCTGTAGCCCACGCTGGTCCTGAACTCACTATGGCGCCCAGGCTGGCCTTGGACTCATGGCCATCCTCCTGCCTCGGTCTCCCAAGTGCTGGGATTACAGGCGTGCGCCACCACGCACGATTTATGTGGTGCTGGGGAATCGAACTCGGGTGTTTAGCGCTTGCTAGACAAGTGTTTTAACCACTGAGCCATTCCTCCAGCCTCGTTTTAAGTTTTAGAATAATCATGACATATACATGATTATTAGTTGAAAAACTCTCTCCTCCATCATGCGTGTAAAATATAAAATAGTGAATTTGTCACCTAATTATGTGTGGTGCACCCAATTTTCAAACTTTGGTCAATGGGCACTTTCACATTCAAAAAGCTTTTGCTTACTGTTGTGCCTGCTATTACCATTAAAATTAAAACTGACATTAAAATATTAACTTATTTAAAAGTAAACAATGCTTTTTTTGAGACAGGGTCTCAACGCTGTAGTCCATGCTGTTTTGAAATCACTTTGTAGCTCAGGCAGGCCTTGAACTCACGGCAATCCTCCTGCCTCAGCCTCCCAAGAGCTGGGATTACAGGTGTGCACCACTACGCCCAGCTAAACACTGCTTATTATCACAATATTTATTTTAAACCTAAAATTTGTATATAAAATTAGAATTTTTGTTGCACATTTTTGCACGTCTATTTGGGTTATTTTAATATACCTGTATGTACTGTATTGGCTGAAATATGAAGAAAATCTAGGTGGTCATAAATATCACACAAATACAGCTGGAAATCGAGAATTACTTTAATAGCCTTCAGACGATTTTATGGTAGTTTGTTTTGTCTCTTTTTTCAACATTGGGGATTAAACCCAGACCTTCACACTGAGCTACTTTGTCACAGTTTTTTATTTTCATTTTCAGATAGAGTCTTGCTAAGTTGCGAAGGTTACAGCCTGTGCTGGGCTTGAACTGTCAATCTTCCTGCCTCAGCCTCCTGGTCCCAGCATTACAGGTGTGCACTACTTTTTCAGGCTTGGTTATTTGGTACTATGCCAAAACACAAGTTGTGTGTTTTTAAAAATTTACTTGGTTCTCAGAATCTGAATTTTAACATTTCATGTTGTTACATTAAAACTCATTGATTGTGGTTGTACCTTTGAATGTATATTATCCTGCATGTCATTTTGTGTTATCAATTATCATTTGGGAAATACTGCTTTAACTGAATTAACTAGATTTCCCAAATGTTAACACATTTCATTTAATATCATACAATCACAATTAGTAATACCACCACCGAAAGGAAAAGGTGTTAAGTATTGAAAAGCTGTCAAGTGCTTGGTGGCACATACAAGCTTTTTTAATTCAAAATTTTTGTATGGAAGTTCTAATTTTGTTACTGGCAACAAGGACTACAAGTTATTTTTCTTGAGTTGGCTGGCTCAATTTTTTTATTTTCTAGAAAATGTCTGCCAAATACCCAAATGTAAATAAAGTTAGTGTATCTGTCAGTAGTTCTTTATAAAAATGATGTTTCATGAAAAAAATCAGCTTTCTAGTTCAGCTTAAAAATCAAACATTCTGGGGTTGGAGTTAAAAGCGCTTACCTTGCAAGCATCAAAGCCCTGAGTTTGATTCCCCAGAACCATATAAAGATGGGCATGGTTCTGCATGCCTGTAATCCCAGCACTTAGGAGGCTGAGGCAGGTGGCTTGTCCTGAGTATAAGGCTAGCCTGGGCTCCACCAGAGAGTTCATAACCAGCCTGGGCTACAGAGCCAGAACCTGTCTCAAAAAAACAAAAACAAAAATAACATACCAAGTGTATTTTGTGAAGACAACAATAGTAATTCCATTTGTATAAGTATATTGTTTTGTTATACAAAATATTAAAAAGATAAGTACTCTGTGATAAATGCAATGGCTGACTTAAGTTTGGTAGCATTCCTTGGTTCGTGCCTCACACCCGGTCCATCCCCTTCCCCTTTTGCCCTGCTCTCTTCTCTTCCTATACCCAATTCTCCACTTGCTTTTGCATCAGAGGTACACCTATCAATAATGTGAAAGAACCAATTAATATTTTGTTACTATGAAAATAGTTTTGAAATCACAGATGACCTAAAATATTCTTAGAAACATCCTGTCATCTATGGGCCATGCTTTTGAGAACCACAACCTTAAACATAATCCTTCATAAAATTCTAGGAAACACACTGGCACACAAGTACATTGTCTTACTTTCTCATTGCTGGGACACAATACTCAACACCTATAAATTAAGGGAGGAAAAGTCAAATCTGGGTGTGGTGGTGCACATTTGTAATCCCAGCACTCAGGAGGCTGCAGCAGGGTTGCTGATAGTTTGAGGCCAGCCAAGGCTCCATAGTGAGTTCACAACCAGACTGAATTGCAGAATGAGAAACTGTCTCAAAAAAAAAAAAGGTTTTTTTTAGCTCACAGTTTCAGAAGGTCCCTGTTCATTCATGAACAGTTGGCAATGGTGGGAGGGCTTGGCAGAAGCCTAGCCAGAGAAAAGCTATTCATGCCACAATGGACTGGAAGCCAAGTAAGGGAGTAATCGTGGTGCTAGAGTATGCCCTTCCAGGTTATGTCCCGATGAGCCACCCTTTCCAGGTCAAGCTCCAAGGAACTACCCCTTCTGGCCAGACTTCACCTTTTAACAGGAAATGGAATCCACAGATACTCCACAACATCCAAATACATCAGGCTTTTGGGTGACATTCCATATCCAAACCATATACACATTCCATTAGCCTTCAGAGAAAAGACTTCATCCATACTTTATAGTCTCTGGAAATTTTCACTATACATCCTCATGAGAATCAGAGTTAAAAAAGCAACAAACAGGAGATTCATTTCTACTTCCTAGAGCCCCTGGGAGGTTTTCAGGAGCACATGGAGAACCTTGGCCCACTCTTCAGGACTGCAGACATAGTAGAATGCCAACTGAACTCATACCTCAGTTGAAATTCTTACAAAAACCTTGTGGGGTAAAGGTTATTCCCAGTTTACATACAATGAAACTGAAGTTCAGAGATTACTTGCTACATTTATTTTTTGTTTCTCTTCCTATTAACTGAAAAAAGAAAATAATCTTTTATCTGTTTTTGTTGTTATTGTTCTTAATCTGCGTGGATAAAGTCCTCATACACTGATAGTGTTGAGGACATTGTCCAGCCACCTGCAGGGTTCCTTGGGTGCCCTTGCCCTGTGGAATTAGTGTCTGCAGAAGGCCTGAATTTTTAGTGAGTTTCCAGTGACTCATACTTAGCTAGCCCTGACGAAGGTCGGCAGGTTTTCCAAAACAATTGTCCCAAATTACACAATATTGTGCTTATCAGAAGCAGTTCTCTTATCTTTTACCAGGAAGAGTTCTGCTTCTAAAATTAATCTCTTGCTTTTGCCATGTGAAATACAGGCATTTAATCTGTTTGTTTTTTACTTGATCACAAGAGAGAAGAAAGGTGAACTGCTGTAAAGGTATAAGGAAGGTAAAAGTCATGGAGGCTCAAGAACTGAAGCTTTAACAGGGCCTAACTTTTTTTTTTTTTGAGACATTGTCTTACTCTGTAGTTTAGATTGGTCCTGAACTCATTATGTGACTCAAACTGGCCTAGAACTCACGGCAATCCTCTGCCTTGTGCCCTGTGTGCTGGGATTACAGGTATGGGCCACCATGTCTAGCTAGTATGTGGTGCTAGGGGATCAGAACCAGGGCTTTGCACTTCCTAGGCAAGTGCTGTAATCACTGAGCTATACCCTCAGCCCCTACAGGCCTAATCATGTTGAGCAATATTAGCATGGCCTATCACAACATATCTTTTATGGTCTAATGTTCCAACGACCTAATATTCTCTAAAGATTTGGTATCCTAAATGAAGAAGAGTACCTCCAGTCAAGAAAGTGTGAATATGATTAGGGTGAAAGAGAACTCCTTTGAACTCTTTACTTAAACCATAGTATTTCTTTTATTTTTTCCTTTGGTGGTACTGGGCGTTCTCTCTGACTGACATCCTCTTTGTTGCTTGAGACCGTCTTGTTAAATCATTAAGTTGCCCAAGCTGGGCTTAAATTTATGAACCTCCTGCCTTAGAGTCCCAGAGTTCTGGGATGATAGGCCTGCAACACGGGGGCTAGTTTAAAACAGAGTATTTATACTCTGAAAAGGTTAAAGGGAAAAGTGCAGACATATGTGTAATGCATGAGCCCCTAAGATGTATTATAAAATACTGTGGAAATAAAAGACATTCTACATCTGTGGTGTGAATGTGTTTCCCCAAATCCATGTGTTCAAAACAGTCTTCAGTACAGCAGCACTGAGAGTTGGGATCTAATGAGAGGCGATTAAGCCATGATGGTTCCACCCTCACAAAAAGATTAATGTCTGTGTAAAGAAGGTTTGTGAGGGCCGTAGGAATAGCTCAGCCGTCAAAATGTTTGCCGAGCAAGCACAGTGCTCTGAGTTCGATTCCCCAGCACATGCCCAGCTGAACATGGGGATGCATACCTGTAATTCTAGCACTCAGGAGGCTGAGGCAAGAGGATTACTGTGAGTTGTGAGTTCAAGTTTTCATGGTGAGCTCAGAAATAGCCTGGAGTAGAGTGAGTCGCTGTCTCAAAAAGAAAAAAAAAAAAGAATGTTTGTGCGAGTGGGGTCTGTCACACAGCATCCCTCATCCCTCCCTTCCAGAGGATGCATTTTGTTCAAGGTGCCATGCTGGAAGCAGTGACACCTGGCCCTAACCTGCCAGTGCATTGGTCCTGGACTTCCCAGCCTCCAGAATTGTGAGAAGTGAATATCTGCTATTTGCTAGTTACCCACTCTAAAGTGTATAGCTACAGTAGCCAGAACAGACAGAATGATTCTAATTCTGCCATTCATTCTGTCTTTATTAATGAGATGTTTCTATGAGATAAAATTTTTCCTTACCAACTATTTGATGAGCCTGAAAGTGAATTCTTAAGGCAAGGTAAGATATTTTCTTTTAATATTTTGCCAGGTTTTAGAATAAGTGCTTCATAACTTTTGAAAGTATGGTAATTTTCTATTACTATATAACAAATGACTAGGAACTTAGCAGCTTGAATAATACTTAATTATTGTGTCATAGATTAGAAGGCCAGAAGGCCCGCTGGGCTGGGCTGGGCTCTCTACTCAGGCTGAAGTGGAGGTTTCGTGAGGTACTGCCTAAAGAAACACATAGTTAGACATGGTGGTGTGTGTGCCTATCATTTTAGCATTTGGGACGCTGAGTCGGGATCACGAGTTCAAGCCAGCCTGAGCTACATAGTGGGTTTGAGGTCAATGTGGGCAAGACTTGTCAAAACACTGTCTCAAAACATCAACATAACAAAAAGAAATGGATACATAAACATTTACAAATAAGATTTCTTTTCTAGTTTCTTCTATTCTTACCATTGTTAAAATGTAAGGAAGCCATTGTTTTGGATTGAGCCTCTATAAAAAGACCACAACAGTTCAGATCAAAATGGAGTCACTTATGCTGGAATTTTAAGGAAGCAGGTATACCCCACAAACAGATCAGTTCTTCCTCCAAAAAGGAGACTCACAGCAACCAACTGGAAAAGGCTCAGTCACCCTGAGCTGGTGTAATAAGTGAACCTCCTCTGCTTTAGCTTTTAAGAAAAGTAAACTAATATTAACCAATCCAGTTTTTATATTGTTTCCTTGTTCCTACTGACAAAAACCAACAGTTCTACCATGCCCAGGAGGACATCTTTAGAATGATTTACTTCCTCATTTAAGTCATTGATAAAAGCCAATTACATCCTAAAACTAAATGTATTCCATTTTTTTTTTTTTTTTTGAGACAGAGTCTTGCTCTGTAGCTCAGGCTGGCCAAGACCTCATGGTAATATCATGAGTGCTGGGAATCCAGGCATATGCCACCATGTGTAGCTGTGATGGGTGGTTCAATCTGGGATCTCATGTTTCCTAGGCAAGTGCTCTAATCACTGACCTATGCTTCCAACTCAACCCTGCTGCATTTTTTAAAAGCCATAGGCAACTCACTACCTCCAAATGAACAGCTAAAAGCCTTAATAAGAGTCAAGAAGAGAGTGTTCTCCTGTTCCCATTTTGCAGTTTTCTTCTTACTTTTGTGTTGTGTAACAGACTGATGTGACCAACCATTAAGGATTACTAATATGCTGCAGCATTTTCATCCTAATATTCATCTTTGAAGATCCTGTTAAGCAAAATGTCACCATGAAATTGGACACAGTTATCTCTGCCATGGTAATCTCGGAGATGTGCAGGATTCTGAATTCACAATGGAGGAAGCCCACTGTGTATGTATAGGCCTGTGTATACAATTCAGATTCAGCCAGGTATTTCCATATGGCTAACAGCAAAATAAGAGAACTGGAGAGTTCCAGCTCAGGCTCTTCCGTCTCTGACCCTGTTCTATTTGCCAAATATGTTGAGGCTTCTCTCGCCCAAAATGAACATAATAACACTTCAGTCAATTAATGAGAACTGCTATTCTTAATAGTGTAAAGGCTTGTTGTGTTACAAACTGTGTGGTTTTGGTAACAATGTGGCTTACACATCACTGTGAAGTTATTCACAGGGGCTAGAGGAATAGTACAGTGGTTATAGCCCTGGCCCAGAAAGCTCAATGCCCTGGGTTCGATCCCCCGGCACAACACAATGTGGGTGTGGTGGCACATGCCTGCCAGCTCTGGTGGCTGAAGTAGGATTACTGTGGTTTCAAGGCCAGCATGGGCTACACATGGAGTTGAGGAGCAAGATACTGTCTCAAAAAAAAAAAAAAAAAAAAAAAAGTTGGGCTGGAGGAGTGGCTCAGTATTTAAAGTGTTTGCCTGGCAAGTGATAAATGCTAAGTATCTGAGTTCAATTGCCCAGCAACACATAAGCTGGGCGTGGTGGCACACTCCTGTAGTCCCAGCACTCGGGAGGCTGAGGCAGGAGGATTGTTGTGAGTCCAAGGCCAGCCTGGGCTCCCTAGTGAATTCAGGACCAGCCTGGACTACAGAGTGAGACCCTGTCTCAAAAAAAAGTTATTCAGTGTTTTCATTTTTTATTGATATGCACTTCCTGTCATCAGACTGTTTTCTAACATCATCTAGAACAGGTTTATGGTATGTCTGGTTGTTAAATAGGGTTCTCCTTTGTTTCCCCCCCACTGATAATCACTTCATTTTGTACAAATCTAGGTGTTGATAAAGAGAACAACATAAATTTGTCTTTTTACTCAGAAATCATTAAAATTCCTTTCCTAGACCTGAACCAAATTTATATTTGAAGGTCAAACACATCTTCTGGGAGATTAGAACAGTACACAAAGTGAATAAGCTGAACACACAAACTAAGTAAACATGAGTCAAAATAAATCTCTCCTTAACAAAAAATGTAAATAAAAATGGCCTATTAGGTACTGGATAGAACTTAATATGCAGAAAATGTACTGTTTTCCAAAGTGAGACTTTAGTAGCTTTCCACTCTACACTTTTTCCAGGGTCATGGATGAAGTTCAGGTGAGAGAGGTAAGGAGTCAGTGTTGACTAATGGCCTCAAGATTGAAGGTATTCTGCCACAAACCAAGAACACCAAGGACTGCTGACAAACTCTAGAGACAGAATGGCAGTTCTCAGGAAGGGACAACTCCAGCAACACTTTTTGGATTTCCAGAACCACCAGGATGGCAAAGTTCTGTTGAAGCCACCTAGCTGGTGGGTATTTTGTTACTGCAGCCCTATCAACCTAATACACGTGTTGTGCTGTGCTGCATACTGTCTTCTGTTTTTGTTTTTTGAGACAGGGTCTCCCTCTGTAGTCCAGGCTGGACTCAAACTCACAGCAATACTTCAGCTTCCGCCTCCTGAGTGCTGGGATTACAAGCGTTCCTCACCTTGCCAGGATTAGGTGGTGCTGGGGTATAGAAGCCCCAGTCTGTGCTTTCTGGGCAAGCGCTTTTATTGCTGAGCTATAAGCCCAGCCCCCAACATCACATTTCATTGTGTATATTTTTGATTCTTTGCATCCCCAAATGTTAAATGTTGCTCTTGTGCAACAAAAATTGCTGTTTTTAAAATCTGAATCTTCAGTTTTTTAGTTTCACTGTAAAAGGAAGGAGCAAGGATGTTGACCCACATACAAGAACAACGCTTTCATATTTTTGATTCACTCCAGGAGAGCTTTGAAGGCCTAACTGAATTGTTTGCGAAGATAAGAGTGGTTATTTATGTAATCACTTCAGTGTATTATGTACTTTTCCCAACCTAGATTTAAGAAATAAAAAAAAGCAGTTCAAGTCCCACCTTTTGCAGTGAACAGCTGATTCTGTTTTCTCTTTTTAGCCAATGGTGATCACATATTTCAGAAGGAAACTGGGTGAGTCATCTTCTGCAGATAAGCTGAAATATTAATAGTTCCATCTCCACCAGGCTTCCCTGCAGCCAGATTGCAAGACTCCCACAGAGCCCTGTCAGTGCGGCGGTTCACAGCCTTTACTGCGGTTTGGGTTAGAAAGATTTTGCAACTGATTAACAGTGATAAACTGTATATTTGATCTTGCATTTTAGGGGACTATTTTCCTTCTTTTTTCCCAGTTCTTGGGCTTGAACGAGGTTTTAGGCCAGATGGACTTAAAACCAGCCTGACCGTGGACCCCCTCCACCCCCCTCCACCGGAACCACTGCTGCGGTGAGTAAATCCTATCCAACAAGAGTTCGCCTATTTTTCGTGTGTTATAGACTCTCCGGGGTCCTAGCGAAGCGTTCCCTGGGGTCGTCCTAAGTCTCATACTAAGGGGTGCAGGGCTGGGGTCGGACGGAGACCGGGACCGAGTGTCTCCAAGAAGCTCCCCATAGGAGACGCGCCGAGCACTCTTGCGCCACCTGAGGGCGCCGTGCTAGCGCCCCTTCTGGGTCACTAACTTCGTCCCCTCTTCGCCCCGGGTCAGGAAGAGCCAGGACTGCGAGAAATCCGCGCCGCTTCCCAGGCAAGAAGAAATCCCCACACGCGCGGGGTACCTTGCCGATGCGGTGGAAGCCAGCTCGGGACTTCCGGTGGTACCGGTCGAGGGCGGGACTTCCGCTGCCGCTGGGCTTTGGGGGGAGGCCAAGGCGGGACTTCCGGCGGTGTCGGAAGTGCGGGCGCGCCAGCTTCAGGTCGCCAGGTCGTGTCAGTGCAGAGCGTGCCGGCGTCCTGCACGTCCGCTGGTAGCTCTGGGGCCCCTAGTCTTGAGGACCTACAGGCTGAGGGCGACCTGGCCTAACTTCGGTGACTCTGGCGAGTGCGGTAGCTGTTACAGGTAAGTGCCGCCATCTTCCCGGCTGCCGGGCCCCGCGTCCTTCCTGGGATGCTCAGACGTGGGGAGGTGGCGGAGGGGCGGGTGCGCGAGGGGACCGGGTGGACAGTGGGCATGGGGGTAGGCGGGCCTGGTGGCCGAGGGACGAGGTGAGCGAGAGCTTCGGCTCTGGGCCTGCGGCCTCCCCTTCCCTCCCTGAGTCCCAGGATCGGCACTTGCCGAGGCTGCTGGTGTGAAAGGCGATCGCCTTTGATTTCGCCGGCATGGGACGCGAGCCGGGCCGCTGAGCAGAAGGCAGGTGGGCGGGGCCGAGACTGCGGGGTGAGCGGGTGCTGAGGGGGTTAACCCTCGCCCTGCCTTTGTTCCTCTACTGAAGAGTTCTTTCCTTCTCCCGGTACTCAGACATCGCTGGAAAAAACAACAACAACAAAAAAACCGCATTACTTTGAAGACAGTTATGCTAGCCGGGCGTGGTGGTACACGCCTGTAGTGCGAGTTCTGTGGGCGGCTGAGGCAGGAGGATCACAAGTTTAAGCTCATCCTGAGCGATGTAGCGACTTAGCGAGAGTCTGTTTCAACATTAAAGGAAAAAAAAAAAAAAAGGCGAGGAGTGGCGGAGAGCTGGGAATCTCGTTCTGCGCAAAAACCGTAGGTTCGGTCTTAAGTGCACACCCATCCACCCACTCCAGCTATTCTTTAGAATAATGCAATATCAAAGTAATATAACCGTTTACTAAACGAACTTGCATGAAAATAAATCTTTTCTATGAGCTCGGTTTTAGAGGTTCATAAGCCAGTATAAACTCTGCAGCGTTCTTTATCATTGGCTAGGACTATTGACTCTGATACTATGATCTTCTGTAATGAGTGTGAATTCCTTGAGAGTCTCATTTATTAACTTCAAGTGGTTTTTCTTTAGTTTCAGTATGTCAGCCTAAGAACTGTGGCCATCAAAGCATCCCCGGAATTATTTACCTGGAAATAAGATAGCTCAGGATAATTCTATGCCTGCAGGATCTTTTCTCTTGTTTTTAAGAACCTATTCTCCACAGCCATCTCCTCGCTTTTTTTTTGTCACCTTCCTGAGCAAAGTCCAGTGTTTACACATTCATTGTGAAATATGGTCCCCATATTTTAATGCAGTATGTTAACTGACCATAGTGGAATAAATGGAGTGGTGTTGTTAGCCTCTTCTTTTGAATATTGTCTTTCTATTAATACTGCCCACAGGAAATGGTAGAGTAGTGGACCGTGGTCTCTTACAGAACAGCACTATGACCTTGGGCCAAGAAGTGCCTTAGTCTCTTTTTCCTGTCCTCTGAAGTGGTGTTTATATCGACCTCATCTTACTGTTCGGAAGGTTATATAAAACATAAAAACATTCTTGCAAAGTACTTGATGCAGATCTGTGGTGTTTCTCTTTTTCTCTTCCTTTTGGCTAGCTTTCTTAGGCTGTTAAATTAGTTTGCATTTGTCTTAAGCCAAAAATTCTTAGATATTTTCCCTAAAGTTAATGCTAAGAGTTTTCTTAATTGTTTTGTCTTGATTTTCCTAATGAAAAGGTTTAATGTTATTATTGTCCCAGATTTGAGCCATGTTTCAGCTATTGAAAACTTTAATATGGTTTTTTTCCCCCAGTTTAATGATGTCTCTCAGTGTTACTCAGAGAATTGCTAAGCATATATTCTATACCTTCATTTAATCAGTGGCAGACTTTTTTTTTTTTTGCCGGGTTAATGTTGATGATAGATTTTTGAAGTTGCCCATAGAGGCAATTCTCTTTTCTCATGTTGGTCAGAAGTTCCATTTTGTCTTTCAGCCCTCTAGAAAGTCACTTAAAATGTTACTAAAAACGTTAAAGTTAGTGGCAACATGTTATAGTTTTTCCACTTGAGGTAGACATGCCAATCCATTGATTTTCTTGGAGCAATTCTTCATTAATTGTTTCATGTTGTTTCTTGTCTACTTAGGTTTTATTCCGTGATATATCATTTTAATGTTTCTTTTTTGTTTGTTTGTTTGTTTGTTTGCTGGTATGGGGATCTGACCCAGGTCCTTCACACTGAGCTATATGCTCCAGACAATTTTTTATTTTGATTTTGAGACTGGATTTTACAAGGTTGATAAATTGTCAGATTGGACTTGAATTTACCGTCTTTTTACTCAGCCTTCCAGAGTGCTGGAATTATAGGCCCAGCTTCAGTAATTTTTGTAAAAGTGCCTGCAGCCTCCTTGCCCCCAGTCCCATCATACTGACTTACAAAACCTCCCTAAACTTGTTATTAAATATGCAAATGTTATTTCAGCTAATACTGGCACATGACCTGAGATGGAGACAGTGGTGTCTTTAGCTTTAAGACAGTTTGTATTTTGGGTGAGGACCCTGCTCTGCGTTAAGCATCTGATTTAAAAAGAAGGTGGTGGTCCCAGGACCTGGGCATGCTGTTGGGGACCAGGGAGAGAACAGAGATGCAGGGGTGAAAATAATGTCAGAAAAAGCTACAGAATTGTGACGTAGAGGAAGATTACCAATGGGAAGGGAAAACTCTAAGAAGTTAAAAAAATAAAACTATAAAACTAGTTTTGGAAGAATATTGGTAGTTGAGTAAAAGCTGAAAAAGTTATAGAAAAGGCAAAAACCTCACTCAGCCAAATAATCTTTTAGTGTTAATGACCCATCTGGCGTAAGCCTTAGGAACTCAGCTTTGAAATATGATTTCACTGGAGTTCAGAAAGTTATTATAAGGTGAAATTGCCCTAGTATTAAAAAAATCTCTACTTGGTGTCTGGTTTTGAGGAATATTTGAAATACACGTATTTGGTGGAAATTGCTCAATAGAAAAAATTCACCATGAGGGAGAGAATATCACGAAGGTTGGGTCAGCCTGGGTAACTTAGTGAGACCCTCTCTCAAAATAAAGAAGGGCAGGGATGTAGCTGAGTGGGCGACCAGTTGCTTCTCTGGAGGAGTGGCATCCTAGATGGCTAGGTAAAAAGGCTTAGTTTTCATATTTGCTGGGTAGTAACGAGGCACGCTTATTCCTGTTCCTGCTGAGGTAGCATCAGAGGAGACGTAGCAGTGACTCAGGGAAGAGGCCACATCCTGTGGTGCCAGAGAGTTTGTACATAGCACAGTAATGAGGCTCCCCTGATTCACCCATCTTGGAATAAGTGGGAGCCTGGGGACAGGCCAGACCCTGTAGTAATGGCACTCACTAGTAATGAGGAGTACTTCCTCGTGGGGAAGTGTCAGCAACTGAATAGCAAACCCTAACTTCTCTACTTCCCTCTTCCATACCTACCTGACAGAAACAGGCTACCCACAGTGACAGCAGAGGCCCGCTCTGACATAAGGCCTTCACATGCTCTGTTTGGTAACGTAACATCCAGCCTGTCAGGGTTTCAATTGAAAATCACATCATGGGTAATGAGAAAAGTCTCACCACAAATGAGAAAATTAACTGCTACTGCCAGGGATGATGTAGATTGAGTTATTTGACAAGTATTTCTAAGCAGCCATTATAAAACTGCTTCAATAGGGAATTAATAACCCTTGAAACAAAAAAAAAAATCGCCTCAAGAAAAGAACAAAAGGAATAAAGAAGAAACATGGAAATTTTTGAAGTGAAAATACAATAAGTGAAATAAAACTCAGTGTGGGGCTAAATAGCAGAATGGAAAAGACTGAGAGAAGAATCAGACTTGAGGAGCTGGGGCACATGGCTCAGTGGTTAGATGCCTGCCTAGCAAGCACAGGGCCTTGAGTTCAGTTCCCAAGCACCACATAAACCTGGCATGGTGGTGCATGCTTGTAATCCCAGCACTGGGGAGGCTGAGGCAGGAGGATTGCTCTGAGTCCAGGGCTAGTCAGGGCTACATAGCACAGGATCAGCCTGGACTACAGAGTGAGACCCTGTGAAAAAAAAAAAAGAAAAGAAATGTGAATATGATATTAAGGAACAACAAACAATGGAAAAAGCAAAAAAGATACTCAGTTCTTACTCTTTTCTCTTTTCTCTGAATTTGAAGCATAGCCACCTGCTGTGTTTCTCAGTATAGGTAGAAAACTACTTGAAGTGATTATTGGTGGGGAAAGACAAAGATGTAGAGGTAGATAAACTTTGTACACTACATATTGTATTTCAAACAGTTACTAATGAAGTTTATAAAAGAGATAAACTTAGAAATAACATAGGCCACTAAAAATGAAATTTTTAAGAAAGGTAACTTGGAAAGAATAAACTACCCACTATGACCAAGTGAATTTCATTTCATGGATACAAGTTTAGTTTTCTTTCTCTCCTTTTTTGAGACAAGGTCTTGCTCTGCAGTGTGAGCTGGTGTGAACTCATTATATAGCCCAGACTGGTGTCGAACTCACAGCGGTCCTCCTTTCTCAGCCTCACAAGTGCTGGGAGTACAGGCATGTGCAATTAGGAATATGTGGTTTACATGCCATTATGCATATGTGGCTTCTGTTGTGCTGGGGAATTGAATTCAGGGCCTTGCTGCCAATGCTCTCTGCTTTGCTATTCCTCCAGCCCTCATGGATACAAGTTTGGATCAATACTTGAAAATTGCCTGTGTAATTGATTCTTTTAGTAGATCGAAAATGAAAAGGTATGCCCTTATTTTATTTGATGCAGAAAAAGGATATGATAGAATTAAATACTTAACCATGAAAGAAACTCTTAGAAAATGGTAGAGGGGAATATTCTCAACTTGATGAACAATAACTCAAAAACAAATCAAAAACACCCAAAAGTCCTCAAATTCTGTTGTTAGCATCATACTTAATGGAGAAGAAATGGTCACTTTTTCCCTGATACTGGGTACAGTACAAGGATGTTTGCTGTTATTATTGTTACTTAGTTTAGTAGAATTTCTAGCTAAGTCAGTAAGGAAAAAAAAGGCTGACAAATTAGAAAGGAAGAAATAAAACTGCCCCCCGATGTAATAATCTATAAGAATTCCAAGGAATTTACCAAAAAATACCCCTCAAATATATAAATAAATTAAACAAGAATGCATGGTAAAAGTTCATAGCATAAGGGCTGGAAAAATGGCATAGTGGCTAAGTGCAAGGATCTGAGTTCAGTTCCCTAGCACCACATAAAAATGGGTATGGTGGCACATGCCTGTAAACTCAGCACTCAGGAAGCTGAGGCAGGAGGATTGCTGTGAGTCTATGGCTAGCCTGGGCTACACAGTGAGTTCAGGACCACCCTGGGCTACAGACTGAGACCCTGTCTCAAAAAAGAAAAGTTCAGAACACAAAAAATCTTTCATTTTTATATGCTAGCAATTAATATGTGAAACCTGAAATAAAAATATTTAAAATTGCTCAAGAGGGCTGGGAGTGTGGCTCAGTGGTTAGAGTGCTTGCCTGGCAAGCACAAGGGTCTAAATTTGATTTCCGAGGACCACATAAGCTGGGCATGGTGGTGCTCACCTGTAATCCCAGCAGCTGGGAGGCGGAAAGGATTGCTATATAGAGCTAGACTGAGCTATGTTGTGTGTTCAAGACCAGCCTGGACTGCAGAGGAAGAGCCTGTCTCAAATAAGTAAATGAATATATAAATAAATAGCGGAGGAGCTAAAAATAAATTTTAGTGAAATTGAGAAAGTATACATAGAATTTTTAATGCATTAAAATACAAAACCAAAGAAAGAATACTATTTTTTATAGGCTTACCAGAATTTTAGCAAGAATTTTGTCAATATGGAAAAGAGTTTTCTAAAATTTTGTCAGGAAGACTGAGGGACTAGAATGACTAAAGCAATTTGGAGAATTTAAGTGATGAGACTCACTGTGATTGATTTCAAGATTCTGTATATGTAGCACAATCATTAAGCTGTTATTGGTAGACAAATAACATAGATCTGTGGAGTGGAAGAGAGAACTAAGAAATGGCTCTGCGTGTCCACAGGCAATTGGTTTTGGACAAAGATTTAAAATAATTCAGTGTAGGATAGCTGTGGTGAATATACCATATCTAAATTGTATAATTTAAATGATCAATGCCACAGTACTAAACAAAGACAGGTGGATCATCTTTCAACATATAATGCTGAAATACATAAAAACATGAAACAAATTTTGATCTAAACATTACACCTTATGAAAATACCAACACCAAATAGCTTATAAATGTTAAACCAAAGAACTTTTAGGAGAAAAAGGGGAAAAAATTTTGGACCTAGCAATTAATGAAAAGTTTAGATAAGACTTTGAAGTATGATCTGTAGAAGAAAATCACATTTAAAACACTTTGTTTTGTGAAAGACTGTTAGGATAAAAAGACTGAGGAATGATTTAAAACCTCATGTGTTATATTGAAATTGTTGGATAATTCATATGATAGATTTTAAAAAGAATTTTCAAATCCTAGTGGAAAATATGCAAATGATAGAGATGTGTCATTGAAGAGAATGTTTGAAGGGCTCATAAGAATAGGAAAAGCTATTTAATGCCACTAGCCATCAGGGAAATGCAAATTAAAACTACAAGGAGATGTTTTGCCTCTCTGGAAACAGATGAAAGTTAAAATGGTGGTGCTGTCAGATGCTGGAGAGGATGTAGAGACTTGAATCTCATGTTGGTGATCGTGTAGTGCAAAGGATACAGCGTTCTTTTTTCTTCCTCACTTCTGGGGATTGAGCCCAGGTCCTTTTCACTGAGCTGCATTTCCATTTTTCCCACTGTTTTTATTAATATACATATGCAATACATAATGTTTACAAGGAACTTGAGCATTTTGTGCACATGTATATCACATCAACTTTACAATCCCTTCCCATTTTTGGCCCTCCCAAAACCTTCCCCAACCCCCTAACTCCCACAGTCACACCATGTGGTTCTATAGAATGCCTGTATTCTGGGTTTCCTAAATCAGAGAAACCATACGATATGATACTAATTCAGTCTTGTGCATCTGACCGTTTCACTCAAATCACCACTCTTTAGCTCAGCTTCTCACCCTTAGAATGGGCTGCAGTGGTCAAACTTTGATGCCGCCTCTCCTCTGTGAGTCCATCTGATCCCTTCATTGGGATATTTGCCAGAAGTTCTTTTTTTCTGTATTTTACTATATCTTTATTGAGATTCTTTAACCTGGCCTTACCCACCAGTCCACAGTAGAAAAGAACAATGAAATTACTTGTCTATATTCAATTGCTACATTAAATGAACTTAAATCTATATCACATGAGTATACTTAAAGCAATAGATATGATGGCATATTTAGTCATTTCAGAATTTTTTAACTTTTCATAAGTTATTTACTCACATTTCACTAACTACTAACATTTTACCAGATTTGGTTTATGATTTTATCTCTTTATCCACCCATAAATTCATGCATACATATTTTTAAAGATCTTGTATCAGTTCCCCATGTTGAATATAATTATTCTGTTTTGCAAATTGATACACTATTACAAATAATAGTTATTTGGGGGAAATTTCACAGATTTTATAGAACAGCTGGTACTGTTTTAGAAGTATATCAATCAAATGATTCAGATACCAGTCTGTTTTTTGTTATACTTTCTCTTTAGATGTTACTGTTCCTCTGTATTTTTTGGTATTGTTTTTATACCAATTCCCCATGTTGATGATAATTATTATGTTTTGTAAACTTACATACTATTGAGAATAATAATTATGGGGGTAGATTCACAGATTTCATGAGACAGTTGGTACTGTTTTAGAAGGATGCCAGTCAAATAATTTAAATACATACATATATATATATATATATATATATGTATATATATATATATATATATACATATATATATTGTTAACACTTTCTCTTTAGATGTTTCCTTTCTTCCATGTTATTTTTGGTGCTGCTTGTCTCTATGCTTCTCTCAAAGATTCCTCCAAGTATTTTCTGCAATGCTGGGCTAGTGGTAACACATTTAAGGGATTCTTGGTTGTGAAAAATTTTTACTTCTCCATTCTCAGGGATAATTTTGAGGTATATAACAACCTGGACTGATCCAAAGTTGCTGTATTTTAAAACTTGAAAGATTGTGCTCCAGGCTCTCCTCACCTTTAAAATTTGCCTTAAGAAATCTGCAGTAATTTGAATGAGTTTGCTTTGGTAGAATAATGTCTGTCTTTCACTTATTGCTTTTAATATTCTGTCTTTATGTTGTGTTTCTTAGGTTTTGTCATGATATGTCTGCATTTCCATTTTTATCTTTGATTTTGAAACTGTCTCATTAAGTTGCTTAGGCTGGGCTTAAATTTGCAAATCCTCCTGCCTCAGCTTATCAGAGTGTGGAAATTACTGGCCTGCATCACAGGGCCCAACTTTGATAATTTTGTAAAAAAAAAAAGCAAACATGGTTAAACATAAAGTTGCCATATGATGCAGAAGTTTCATTCCTAGGTATATAATGAAGGGAAGTAAAAATGTGCATTCACATAGAAACAGAAAACTGCACAACTAATGTACTTGATGGCATGATTTATAGCTTTAGTAAGTGGAAATGGCCAAATCCCATCAATTAATGAGTAGGAAGAATGTGTTACATCCATACGGTGGAATACTTGGCATTAAAAGGGAATAAAGGAGTTGGAGCTGCTGCTCAGTGATGAGAGCACTTACCTAGGAAGCCTGAGGCCCTGTGTTCCATCCTCCAGCACCTCAAAAAAGCTGGGCGTGGTGGTGCACACCAGTAATTACAGCACTTGCGAGGCCGAGTGTGTTCTAGGCCACCTGAGCTACCTAGTGAGCTCAAGACCACCCTGAACTAAGAGTGAAAGACACTGTGTCAAAAATAAATACAGCTGGTGGGGTAACACAGTGGTTAGAGCACTTACCTAGCAAGTACAAGGTCCTGTGGTAGATTCCCCAGCACCACATAAATTGGTCATGGTAGTACAGCCTTTAATCCAAGCACTTGGGAAACTGAGGCAGGATTGCCATGATTTTGAGGCCAATCTAAGTTTAGGTTCAACCTGGACTACAGAGTGAGATTCTATCTCAATAAACAAATACATAAATAAATGATAAATATATGGGAGTAAATGACCAGTACAAGTTACACCATAGACAAACCTGGCAACCATTGTGTTAAGTGAAAGATGAAAGTCTCCCTGGGCCAATGCATGTACTGTGTACTTCTGTTTGTAGTCATCATAGCTGTCCAGAATTGGCTCCAGGGCTTTTGAACATGCTGAGGGCCTGAAGGTATAGTTCAGTGATTGGAGCACTCAGCAGTGCATACTAGCTGGTCCTGGTGGCCCATGCCTGTGGTGCCAGCCCTCCAGGAGGCTGAGGAAGGAGGATTGCCTTAGGATCAAGGCCAGCCTGGGTTGCATAGTGAGTTTAGGCCTGGACCACAGGGTGAGTGAGACCTTGTCTCAAAAAAAAAATTTGAATAAAATAGCACAAATTCCTTGTATATCCCACATATTTGAAATCATGTCTAAGTTATTTGCAATACCTAATACAATTTAAGTGCTGTGTGAATAGTTGTTACACTCTATGTTTAGGAAATAAGAAAAAAAGGTTTGTATATGTTTATTACAGACAATTTTTTCTCTGAGTATTTCCGACCTGAACTTGGTAGAATCTGCAGTAATGGAGCCAGACCAGTAGATGCAGAATACTAACTTGGAATTGGCACTAACCTAGGATGGGCAGTTCTGCCTGTAGAGAAGGGAGATGAGGTTCCCTGAGACTGACTGAGATTGGGTGGAGGGAATGGGATACAACTGCTAGTGGTGGTGGGTTTTGTTTTTAGAATTACAAGAATGTTCTGCAGCTAATGTTGGTAATGATCATAAATCTCTGTCCTGAAACGTCATTGCATTCTATATTTTATTTATTTATTTATTTTTGGTATAGGGTCTTGCTCTGTATTCCAGCCTGGTCTTGAGCGCACAGTATAACCCAGGCTGGCCACAAACTCACAGTAATTCCTCTGTCTGAGCCTCCTAGTGCCGGGATCACAGGCACGTACCAACACACCTGTTTTGAAGTGTATGTTTTAAATTGGTGTCCTGTGTGAATCATATGTATTGTTTTTGATATTGGAGATTGATCCCAAGTCTTTCGATCTGAACTACATCCAGCCCCTTTTCATTTTTATTTTCCCCCATTTTTATTAGTACATATGTGTGGTAGACAGTGATTACATGGAGCATGGGTTTTTTGTGCACATATATATTGTGTCAACCTTGTAGTCCTTCCCCTCCCCAGCCCTTGTTTGTGTTTGGCTTTGAGATAAGGTCTCATCAAGTGATTAAGTTGCCAAGGCCGGGTTTAAACTTGGTATACTACTGCCTCAGTCTCCCAGAGAGCTGGGATAGTGTGCCACCATGCTCAGCTTTAATAATTAAAAAAAAATATACTACAGTATGTTTCCTGTATGATGCAGCGGTCTCAGTTCTGAGCTTTTCCTCCAAAAGAAATGAGAAGTTATTTTCATTGTGTATAGCAGCTTTGTTTGTAATAGAAAAAAATGGAGAAAACTTTTTGCAGCAGGTGAACAGTTAAACATTGCATAAACATTCATTCTGTGATGCTACCTGGAAATGAAAAGGAAATAATTATTGATACATGCCACAATTGGCTTGATCTTAAGCATAATGCTAAGTGGAAAGAAGTCTCAAAAAACTTGCCATGTGCTGTGTGATCATTTACTCAACACTGTCAAAATGGCAAGACTGTAGAGATTGTGTATAGATCAATGGTTGTTAGGAATGAGGGGTGGTGCTTGGGAATGACTGACATTTATGAACTTTGTGATGATGGGAAGAAGATTTAGGTTTTTTTTTTTTCAAGACAACAACTTGCTCTGTAATCCAGGTTGGTCTGGAACTCACTGTGTAGTCCAGGCTGGCCTGGACTATAGGGCAATCCTCCTGTTTCAGCCTCCTGAGTGCTTGTATGTATAACAGGCGTGTACCACCATGCCTGTTTTGTTTGGTGCTGAGGAATTGAACCCAAGGCCTCATGCTTGCAAATATTCTAACTGTTGAGCTATGCCTCTAGCCCCAATTTTTATGGTTATTGTAAAGGTCAGAATATTTTCTTACCAAGTTGATACATTCATTTCATAGAACCATTCCCCAGTGTTGTATGTATGCCAGTTTCTCTTTGTAAATCTAGATATCTTTGGGCATGTTGCTTTCTTAGACATCAACACATGTTCTGATTTGCCTTCCTAGTATTTACGTGAGCTAATGTAGTGATAAGATTATGTTCAGATAAGGAATCAATAATAACAAAAATAATTAGGGCATGTTCAAACATATAAACCTGTAGTTGACAAAGCAAGACATATTGTGTAAGCCTCTTCCTAAAAGGAAAATGTTACTTGGTCCTATGGTTGTATTGATAGAAGTAGAAAGTAGCAGGAAATGAGTAGAAAATATCTGAAGAAGGTAAATCATCATCACGTGCGAATTATTTAGGGAGATGAATAACATCACATGACAAGTTTGAATTGAGATGTGCCGTAAATATAAAGTACACAGTGAATTTTGGGGAAGTAATCATAAAAATAATATAAAATGTCACATTGTTTCTTATGCTGATTATTAAACATTTTAGACTTACTGAGTTAAATAAAGGTAAATTCACATGTTTTTTTCTTTTTAAAGTATGTATGGCCACTAGAAAATTTAAAATTATTTATGTGACTTGGATTGTATTAATCTTGGGCTATATTACTTTAAGTATAGTATAGTTTAGAATATGCAATTAAAATCTGTTATCTCTGCAATGAAAACTGGCTAGTAATCTGAGCCTGGGGTAAGCTGGATTAAGAGAGAGTTTTTTTTAAAAAAAACTTTAAGCTTTTTGCTGTTTAATTTAAAAAAATCTGTTGTTTAACAAAGGCTATTGTTTCTGTCTTAAAACAAATTAATCTGTTATGTTTTAAATTATATATAAATGTTAACCATAGTATGGAAACTTGTAATTAATAGCAATCATTATCTCATCCACTGTTTTTTCTTTTTTCAATTTACTGTAACTGAAATAAAATACTTGTTTTTTCCTGCTGTATAGCTTATTGCAGGAGTGATCAGGATACTACCTTCTAGAAGTAATGCCCACAGAAAGCGGAAGTTGTTCAACTGCTCGCCAAGCAAAGCAGAAACGCAAATCACACAGCCTTTCTATCCGGAGAACTAACAGCTCGGAACAGGAGAGGGCCGGCCTACCCAGAGAAATGTTAGAAGGACAAGTAAGCTAATACTGAGTGCTTCCTGGTTTTAAAGATCATGTCTTGTGGTGCTATAATAATAGCTAACTGTATCGCTTCTTAGCCTTTAGGCTAAGATCAAGTGTAAAAATAGCTAAGTGCATAGTTTTCTAATACTGATAAGATAAGCTTTGCTTATTTTTTTTTTAAGTTCCTTTGTTGAAGGGGAAAATGTTAGAACTCAAGGTCTCACACTGAGCTGTATTGCCCGTTCTTTTTTATTTTATTTTTATGAGATAGGGTTTTTCCTGAGACATTGGGTTGCCCGGGTGGACTCAAATTTGAGATTCTCCAGTTTCTGGCACTATGGGGTAGGCCACCTCACCTTGCTTGTTCGAATTTCTAAACAATATTATTGTGAAGCCTAGACAAAAGTATATTATATTAAATAGTTGGTACATATGCTTACATAAGTATGTATATAAATACGTATAATTTTATCGTTCCTTCAGAGTTAAAACTCATTAAATCAGCTATAATGTCGAAGAAAAATAATGTTTATGCATTTTTTTTTTCTTTTTTTGAGACAGGGACTAGCTCTGTAGTTTGAGCTGATCCTAAGCTAACTATGTAACCCAGGCTGGCTTCTCACAGCAGTCTTCCTGCCTCAGCCTCCTAAGGGCTAGAATTACCTATGTGCACCACCATGCCTGGCTTATGAGGTACTGGAGAATTGAACTTAAGACCTTGTACTTTGTGCTTGCTAGACAAGCACTCTAACTACATTGTTATTCCTACAGCTCTAGGAAAATCATGTTTAAATCTGAGAAATTGGTTCCTATAAATATTGGATCTTATTAAAACCATGTGAATAACATTATGCCTGGGAGTGCTACAATATCATCTCTATGAGGGCAGTAGTATAGATTCAGGCCAGCACAGTTCTAATGCGGTTCCTGTCATAAAGTAAACTTAGTTTGAAATCAGTTACTGTTATGATCCCTCAGTGTCTGGGGAGGCTGGTGTCAGCAACCTTTGAGGATAGTAGAACCTAGGTATTCGTGTCCTTACATACAGTGGTGCAGTATGTGCACACAACCAATGCATAAATCTTACATACTTTAAATCACCTCTAGATTATTTATAATATCTGCTATCATGTAGAGCCTGTGTAAGTTGTTGCTATACTGTATGGCTTAGGAAATGATGAGAAAAGGTATGCATGTGTTCAGTGTAGACACAATTTTTTCTACTTAAATAGTTTTGATTTGCAGTTAGTTTTATTCAACAGGTGTAGAACTTGGGGATGTGGAGGATCATCTATATCTAGTTTTACTTCCTTGGGGTTTCTCTTTTCCTTTCTCTCTCTCTCTTTTTGTGGTGTTGTGAATCAAGCCCAGAGCCTTGGGTCTGATAAGAAAGTGTTCGACCCCTGAGCTACCACCTAGGCTCCAGGTTCTACTTTGTGTGACAAATTATTAATGTTGGAAATAAAATCATCATATTTTTAGTGTGTCATATTTCTAGGGCTGCGTAACAAAATGCTAGGAAGAGTTTGACTTATAGCACAAATTTACTTCTCACAGTCTGGAGGCTCAGTTGTGACACTGAGGTGTGGGCTGTTCCCTGGGCTTCTCCTGGGCCTGCAGGTGGCTGCCTTTTCCTGTGTCTCCATGCGGTCCTGCCTCTCTGCGGGTCCGGTTCTCCTCTGGTTAGGACTCCAGTTGTAACGAATTGGGACCCACCTTTATAGCTGCTTTTTATCTCAATTACCTCTGTAAATACCTTAACTGTAAATGGAGTGTGGTACGGGAGTTGGGGGCTTCCGTGGATGAGTTTTGGGGAATAAAGCAGCCACTGATGAGTGTGAAGCCACAGCTGTATGGTAGGACTTCTTGATGATGGGAGTGTTCTCTGCCTGTGCCATCTGACATGAGAGTGACAAACTATCCATTGAGCACTTAGAATGTGACTGGTGTGACTTACAACTTGAAATTTTAAAATTTTAATTGCCTTGATTGAAACTTAAATAATGAAATGTAATTGTTTGATGGTTACTATACAGTGTAGATAGTGTAAGGAAGCTTTGAAAGGTTTATTTTTTTGACAATCTTACGTTGGTAACAGTGAAAATTCTGTGTCTTGTTGGTGTATTGTAGAAAGGTAAATACAAGTGTGTTCTCTTGACCTTGAGGAGTGCTTGCCCTCTATTGTGATGTAGTGCAGGAAGGTAACTGTATCCCATGGTGACCCTTCCAGAGCTGAAGCTGAGCAGTCTAGTCCTCGCTGCTGTTGTTAGGGCTTCTCTCCACATTCCCTGAATGGCATATATTTGTTGAATGAGCACGTTCATTTGGAGTTGGCCACGTAGCATGCTCTGTGAGTGGCCGGTATAAGATACTCTGCCTTCACTCTGCGGGAGGAGCAAAGTGAGTGGTGTGTGGGGGGCAGACGCTCGGCATGGTAGGTATAGGGGAGTGATCAACGAGTACAGAATGGTTGATGGTATTAGAGCTGAGTTATAGGAGTAGTCTCTCTTTTTTCATTTTGTTCTTTTTTGAGATAGTATCTTGCTCTGTAGTCTAAACTGATCTTGACCTCACAGCAATCCTCCTGTCTCATCCTCCTGATTTCAGGCATGCTCCACCACAAGCGGCTTACATGATGCTAGGGAATTGAACTCAAGGCCTTGTGGTTGCTAGATAAGCACTCTAACTGCTGTGCTATTCTTCCAGCCCTGAGCAGTCACTTTCTAGACAAACTATGTAAGGATGCTCTTAGAGTTGCTGGGAGCTCTTACTGGAAGAGTGAAATGAGTCCGAATGAGATATACTAGGTTGCACTTGCTGCATCTTAGATTTATAAATCTGAAGTCGTTTCGATAGCAGTGGTTAGCAGAGCTGGTTAGTCTCTCATGGCTAAGGACTGCCATTTTTCCCGTGGCTTGGAAAGCTGCTTCCTGCATCTGTGTGCCATTTCTTCAAGTGTGTGTTATTACTGATGTGATGAAATGCAAATTCATTTAAATACTTTACTGAATCATAGTAGCTTTTCTGTCTTGAATTTTCTCAAGTGGTACCAAAAATTCAGCACCTCTCATTTGGGTTTGTGAAACGGACTAGCAAAAAAGGAAAAACTGGTAGAAAAGATTGAAAAATAATTTGTTAAAGCATTGGCTAAACCTGTTCTCTAGTAAAAAAGCTCTTATTGCTCTTTGTAGTGTTTCGATTATAGAGTGAGGTTAGTGATTGTTTTCCATAATGTATTTCAGGTTTGCTTTCACAATAATTACTGTTACATTAAAATGCATGCAATATTTAAGTAAGTAAACAACATTAAATATTGAACAAGTAAACATTTAAGTTGCTGAAAACATGTTAAAACATTAAAACATTGCAGTATAGATGGGCAGGTATTGATATGTATGAGGAGACCTGGTCTTGGGTGACAGTGAGAAATGTGTCTTCAAGGAGGTGTTGGCACAGGGGAGGAGTGTACCAGGGAAAAGAGGTGGAACACCAAAGGGTAAGAAGTAGGCCAGAAAAATAGCAGTTGTGTTTCTCATTTCAGTAAAATTTTGTATTTTATGGTTGTAGTTATTTCTACTGTGATGGTTCGCTTTAAGATTTTGTTATTATTTTAAGTTTTTCCTTTTATCATGTTCATCAGCATTTTAGAGAGATTTTGAGATTACCACTTCACCAGATTCAAAACTAGTAGTTTCACATGTGTACATTTTAAGTATTTTTTTTAGAAGTTTATGTGAGAAATCTGTGCATATTGCAAGACTCAAATTGCCAGAATGTTATCATTTTCCATAAACCTGTCTCCTAAGAAGTTAAGCTGTTGGGCCTGATGGTGCAGGCCTGTAATCCCAGCACTCTGGCAAGCTGAGGCTGGAGGATCACCAGTTCAAGCCCAGCATGGGCACCATAGTGAGATCCAGTTTTAAAATGAAACATAAAAATGGTCTAGGGATGTGGCTACGTGTGAGGGCCCTGGGCTCAGTTCCTCCTGTTCGCCCCAAAGAAGAAGTTAACCTGAGAAAGAATTTAGTCAACCTGCTTATTATTTTTGCATATCATTGTTTAACTTTGCAGTTCATTGAATGTCAAATATTTGTGTAGTATAAAAATTTAAAAAGTCACTTAGACCATTACAGTGAGAGTAGTGATGTATTGAAGCATTTTAGAAATACTTGTTGGTAAATCTTTTTGAAAATTACTGAGTGCTCAGGGGTGGGACACCTACAAAATAGCATGTAGGCCATGCCTCAGGGAAATTAGAGTAGAACGTGAACTCTGTCAGGCAGTGCTGTGTTTATCAGCTGTGTCTAGGAAAAAGCACGTTTGTGAACGTGCCTGCTGCCTTGTGTGCCTCTTAGTTGACCCTACTTGAGATTCTGGCTGAGATGTCGCTTCTTCCTGTTGCCTTCCCTGACTTCTTAGCAGACACTGGAGGTGTAGAGAAGGCCACAGGCATGAAGAGAGTGGCCCATCTGGGAGTTAATCGTTAAGGTTTTCACTTTGCTGTCATAGGTGAGAATTTTCCTCTTTTCCTCTTCACGGTGGTCTTTTAGGTATGAAATAGAGTTACAAGGAATGTCTACTTTATTTTCTTGAAGCATAGAGGGTGTGGATAATACTAAAGTGCTACTTGTAGTGTGTCATGTATCAAAATAGATTGATAAGAGCACATGATGGAGCTTAAGGTCTGCTTATACTGTAACTTTACTTGTAGGAATTGCTTGCCTTCTCTGCAAATTTGGAAAATTTGAAAAGTCGGCTTAATGTGTTTTCCTGTAAGAGGAATGATTATGTTATTTTGAAGAAGTTCTCAAATCTCTTTATTACTCCAAGTAGCCATTTATATGATTTAATTATAATTTCCCTTGTAGAAATTTGAAACTAATTTTTTTTTTTTTTGATGTTGAGGTTTTGAACCCAGGGCTTTATGCTTGCTAAATGCATGCTGTAACACTGAGCTATACCCCTAGCCAAACTTTAAATTCTTCAAGCAGTTCTTAGGTAAACAAAATATATAATGATAGAAAATAAGAGCTTAGAATAGAATATATTTTAGTTTGGGAAAAAAAGAATATAATGTACTCTGACAAATATATTGGCATTTGATGCTAGAGTTTTTCATTCATATGTTCATTTATGTGAAACAAAATATTTCTCTCCCACAGGATTCTAAACTACCTTCCTCAGTTCGCAGTACACTCCTGGAACTGTTTGGTCAAATAGAAAGAGAATTTGAAAATCTTTATATTGAAAACCTAGAATGTGAGTATCTCCTGTCTTAGTATATTTTTTATTTGAAGTCATCCATCATAGAAGTCTTTAAGAGTAATACTTGTTAGTAAACAGACATCACTATCTTAGTTTTCTGTTCTGCTCTAACAAACTTAGTGGCTTAAAAAAATACAAATATTACCTTACAGTTCTTTAAGGCTGGCGTGATTCTTAATAGACTGAAAGTTAAATTCTTGGCAAAACTGGGCTCACCTTCTGGAGGCTGGGAATAAATGTTTCCTGCTTGTTTGTCCTGTGACAACGTTTAGTGTCTTGTGATTAGAGAACTGATCTCCTGTGGTCCTCCTCTGCCTTCCTTGTTGCTTTTCTGTCCTGTCCCCTCCTCTGTCTCATCTACTCATAAGGGTGCATATGATTAGACTAAGCTCCAGGGTAATTCAGTTTCCTGCCCATCAGCAGATACCCTCCTACTGAGTGAGGTAACACAGAAGTAGGGAATGGGGCTTAGGGCTTAAGGCATCTGTGAGGGGCCATTATGGTCAGTCTGCCTACTGTACCTACCAGTCCAAGTTGTGATTTTTATAATGCAATTTGTTTTTCCTGTACTAAGTATACTGTAATTTGAGAAAACTTAGAGTCATGTTTTTCTTAATGTTTCTCCTAAAAGTTCCTAAAATTCATGTATTATCTGACTTATAGGTAAGTCAAAAGAATTTTGAAGTAGCTTGGTTTTAGTGTATTATTTTGGAAGTAATTCGTATGCTTAAAAATATCAAATAGTATAAAAAGGAAAGATATGTATCATTACTCCTTGGGCCCTTTGCAGTCTTCAAAGGGAAACATTTTCTGCCATTTTTGCTTTTATTTCTTCTGGTTAATTATCCTGTAGACTAAAATAATCTACTTTGAGTTTTAGATTTTTCTACTTGAGGCTTTATATATTAAAATATATGGAAACAGACATGTCTTTTACCCTCTTTATTGCTTCATTACGTACCAATTTTTATTTTTAAAGGATTTTTGTTCATAAAATTTATGTTATGCAAATTATCAAGCCTTTTGTGCTTTATAAGTCAATTCTAAAAATTCAGTGCCACTGAAAAGCACTTATATAACCTTTTTAAAAGAATTTTACCTTGTGGCTAATGTAGTTAGAAACAGAACATTTAAACTTTGCTTTGTCTTGACAATAATTGGATGTATAACATTTTTAGGTGTGTAAATTTTGGAAGTGCTGAGTATATGTAAGCAAAAAGCCATACTTCATACTTTTGAAAGAACTTTTTTTATTCTCAGTGCGTCGAGAAGTTGATTCTCTTAATGAACGCTTAGCTGCGGAAGGACAAGCAATTGATGGGGCGGAACTGAGTAAGGGCCAACTCAAAACAAAAGGTAAGGTGGATGCTTATGAACAGGTTGAGTTATCGAAGAAACTTAGAACTTAAGGACCCTAACTCATTTGCTTTATGCTGTCAGCAAAACTTGAAGTACGTGTTTGACCTATGGGTCTAGGGGGCTGAAAAGCCAGAGAGAGAGCTTGGGTCCTTGCTCCACCTCTGCCGTTACCCCTCTGGCATTGTGGGCTGACAAACTGCTGGGTTTCACTTTCTGTGTAAGACAGGGACCCGCTTTGATGCTGTGCTTCTTCGGTTGGTTGATCATATTTGATTCTTGATTTTCTGTTTCTGCAGCCAGTCACAGTACCAGTCAGCTCTCTCAGAAACTAAAGACCACTTACAAGGCTTCCACCAGCAAGGTATGCAGGGCGCTGGCTCTTGAACCAGTCATGTGGTGTCTCAGGTGTGCCGATGTGTACTTCAACTTGCATATTTTCCAGTTAGAAATCTGTAATAGAAAAAGATAAATGTCTGCTGTCTAGGCAAGTTTAATTTTAAAAAGTATTATATAGATGGTCATAGTATTCAGATGCTTAGAAACCTAACTTATTCTAATCACTGAGATCAATATATTATTTATGAGTAAGTGTATTTCTTTATCACTGAGTTCAATATGTTATGTATTAGTACATCAATGTGTTATGTATTAGTAAATATGTTTCTTTAAAGGAAATAATATATTTTCTATTGTTAATTGGCTTGATATAAAGGTTCTGAGTTTGAAAAGAAACTGTCATGCATGATATTTGACAATGAAAATTATGTCCCGGGCTAATGTTACATTTTAGTTTATTGTTGTCTTTTTAGTTTCCTAAGTGTAATGAGAAAGAAGCTCCATTTCTGAGGCAAATAGAGACACTTGTGAATTTTTTTTTTTTCTGAAAATATCTTGTGCTGATTAGGACAAAGTTGGTCTTTCTTCTGTTTCTCCTTACTTGAATATCTTTAATCATTATTATTTAAATGAATACACAAATATATTGCTGATACTTTCTGTTTGCTTTAATAACATCTAGGATAATTTATTTGATTTTGTTTGGTCATGATATCTTACACTAGTTTTGAGATTTTTTTTTAATTAAGTAAGATTTTTCTTCAAAATGAGTATGAATTTGTGTTCTTCCTCATTTAATTTCTTGTTACAGTATTTTGAATTATGTTACATATTCTGGTGCTGACAGTGGTACATGTATAATATGTGATCTTAGATTTTCAACACTTGCCAGTTATTTCTGAAGTAGAGAAAAATGATTACATCGAAGTTTCCTTTACTATGATCAATAAAAAATAAAACTCTGGCAATGGCAAAGCTATGTATACTAATACCTTGCTTTAAAAAATATATTAGGTGTATTTAAAGATCAAGTCATTTTAGGACTAGAAGCTCATCTGCATTTATAAGAAACATTATTTATAGAAGTGGTCTTTAGCATTTTGCCTATTAGAGGTACTCTTCCTAAAAATATAATAATGAAAAGACAGTACATCTGAAAATTGAAGAAATAATTTGGTATGAGAAGATATTCTGATTTGCTGTAAATCATGGATTCATGGTATTATGGCTAAGAAGGATGAGCTGGGCGTGGTGGCACATGCCTGTACTCTTAGCACTCAGGAGACTGAGGCAGGAGGATTGCTTGTGAGCTAAGGCCATACTGGGCTACATAGTGAGTTCAGGACCAGCCTGGACTATGGAGCGAGATGCTGTCTCTCAAAAAGAAAAAGAAAAGAAAAAGCCAAGTATGAACTTACTAGAGAGGCTTAGTCCCTTCCCTTCCTGGCTCATGACATATTTCTGATGTTCTCTTGGGGGGAAGGTTCAGCAGAATGATCTGCAAGATACTTTAGGGAAACTTGTAAATGTGTTTGCAGATATTTTTATCAAGTATATTTTATTGTGGAAGACGAAGCCCTTTCTGATGTTTTCAGAACTGCTTTATTTACATTATGTCTTAGTTCAGATGACCGAGGGTGATGGGAGCGGGTGCTTCGCTGTGCTGCTTTCTGTCTGAATGTTCCTTCTGAGTAACTGAGTCTTTTCGTGGAGTCTGTTTGTATTGTGACTAAGTCAGTGTTTTTAAGAACAAAGATTTACAGTTTGTAGATGATCTTCAAAGTGTAATGAGCATCTCTAAAGAAACATTTGAGAGGCTGTGCTGACAGTATTCATAAAGGGCTATTGTCTTCTGCTTTAAAAATAACATGTCAACAACACAGTTGGATCTCATTGCACCAACTCTTCTGCTTCACCCTACAAATGGGGTAGGTGAAAGGTGTGCCTGTGACAGTTTCTTATAGTAGTATTTATATAAGACATGGCGAGAGACTTGGCAATTGAGCTTTACTACTGCCTATGGAGGAAAGTTTTACGTAGTCTTTAATTTCACTGTCTTCTAAAATGCTGTAATATTATTTGACATTTGCATGGCACTTGATGTGAAGAAAAATACTTTACCGTTTTGCAGTGTAGTAGTCTTGCCGGGTGGAGTAGGTTGAATAGGTTTCAGGAAGAAAAGAAGATAATGACGGGTTTGTGGTTGAACAAGACCGCTTGAATTTTTTGTTAAATTGAAACCACAGCAGGTAGAGTTTGTTTATATTACATGTAAAAATCATAACGCACTTTGTTTTGGTTTTTTTAACTGTATTGGGAAATAATTGGTGTACATATGCCTGAATTGATGTAACTGGATTGTACTTCAGTGCATTTATGTAAGAAGAACTTAGAGACATTTTCTAGGACTGTGCTGACTCAGTGTTTAGAAGAATGGCTGTGATTGCCCTTGTTTTTCCCTTAGTCTTAGATTCTGGTGTTCTGAATAGTCCACACTATTCTGTTTCAATTTAAAATGGAAAATTTTTTTTTAATTCAGTAATAACTTAAAAAAACAAACTCTGAAGAAATCTTTGTGTTTATAGTGTCTTCCTGTGTGTACCTCATACCATACAGACACATTGTCGTCTTGTCTGCCATTAGCCTGTGAGCTTCCTAAAGGCCAAGAGCCTGCGTGTCACTCCCTCTGTCTCCTCCATCTAGCAGTGTCTGGCTCCAAGTACGACTATCAATAAACAGTCTTTGAAAAAACCTATTCATCTGTTACAAGTGTCGTCTTTTGGCTCCTCTCCTAGCATGGGCTTTTTTTTTTTCTTCTGCTCATAGGTGATTGGTGTAAAATACCAAAAATGGGGAAAAAAAGGAAGTTTTCCAGTGAGCACAGTAATTGGTGTTAATAGTTTCAGGTATCTTGACTTTTTCATGTTGAGTAGGATGGCCAGCTCTTTTATTATTTATTTCTTTTTAAAGAATTTGGAGGTTTTGTCTGATGATTTGGAACAATGATGTGCTTTCCTGTCCCTTCTTCTGTTGTAAGCCATCACTTGCCTGTGAACTGCCGGGTAGAGGGAGTCTTCTGAAGCCTCTGGAGGGACTCCTTTTCCTGGGATTTAAACTTAAATGAGCCTAATGTTACCGTGCAGTTTAGTTTTTCACGCTAGTGTGTGTTCCTTTATTGTTTGTAGTAATCTATTCAATGATATTTTGGTGATTTTTATTTTGTTTCCCTTTTTTTCAAGAATGATTCAATTCTGTAAGTGTTTGAAGTCTTTCTTTCCTTACTGATTTTTAGATCGTGTCTAGTTTTAAGGCCACCACATCGCGGGCTGTCTGTCAGCTTGTGAAGGAGTATATTGGCCACAGAGATGGCATCTGGGACGTCAGTGTTGCAAGGACCCAGCCGGTGGTGCTTGGGACTGCATCTGCAGGTAAGTCGGATGCTGGTCCAGGTGCTTGTTGAAGCATGACTTGGCTGATAACCTACTGCCTTCCTGTTGCAGACTAGTTCTTAAAAGTAAAGGAGTGATTAGAGCTGGGAGGCAGAACCAGGAACATCACAGGTTCTCACCCAGCCTGGAGTACTTAGCAACTTTTTCAGTGAGAATTTGTCTCAAAATTAAATATAAAAATGGGCTGAGGATATAGCTTAGGGTGAAGGTCCTGGGTCAGTCCCCAGTACCACATACAAAGCACTTAAGCATTTGTTTTGATGTGGGATCATTGGCTCCTACTAAGGCCTTTGGTCCTCTGGGAGGGATGTCATAGTCTACTGTGGATTCTGATTTCTAAAGAAGGAAATACTTTGACTTAACCTAATTGTGTTAAAGAGCCCGTATTACAATGATGGAGATGACAGATGACATAAGTAGTGTATTTTTAAAAATTTGATGTTTTTTGATTGGCCTTGTTATTCATAGCCAGATCTGTTTCTGATTTGGAGATCTATAAGACATGTTTTTTTTTTTTTCATTAGTGAAATACAGCTGTGGGGAATTGTTTTGTTCATTGGAAATTGTACACTACTCAGGCAGCACGGCTGCAGTGTAGGTTGATGACATTTGCCTGCAGCAGTCACAGGGGTTGCATTGTTAGGGAGAGATATCTTTCTTTGCATTACAAACAAGGTGTTTTATGAAAGCTCAGGTGGAACAACATAATACTCCTTCAGATAAAAACTGCTAAAATTGAAAATGGTGCTTTAGTTGAATAGAATGACTTTGCCAGTTTGGAGAAGTTAATCACTTTTACTAGATTCTGCTTCTTAGGACACAATATAGGGTGCTGGAGGAATGGCTGCTTTGCAAGTGCTAAGTCAGCACCACAGAAGCCAGGCGTAGTGGCACACACCTGTAATCCCAGCACTCGGGAGACTGAGGCAGGAGAATTGCTGTGAGTCCAAGGCCAGCCTGGGCTCCATGTTGAGTTCAGGACCAGTCTCACTAGAGTGAGACCCTGAGACCCAGTCTCAAAAAAAAAAAAAAAAAAACCTCACAGTATAGGACATGATAAATTTGTGATAGTAGTGAAGAAACTTCTTTCTCTTATTTAAAAGTTTTTTTATACACGAACACCTCAGATTGTTGTGAACATCACATTTTTAAGAAAGAATTAGGGTTTGGGGAATAGCATAGCGATTAGAGCAGTTGCCTAGCAATTGCAAGGCTCTGAGTTCAGTTCCCCAGCACCACATAACCTGGGCATGGTGGTGCACACCTGTAATCCCAGTACTTGATAGACTGAGGCAAGAGGATTACTGTGAGTTCTAGGCCCACTTGGGCTACAGAGTGAGTTTAGGACCAGCCTGGACTACAGACAGTTTTTTTTTCATATTTCTGAACATTTTTTTGAATAGTTGTTTATTTCTCAAATTTTGTTTTAAAATTGCTTTTAATTTTTTTAAATTTATTTTTTATTTTTTGTGGTACTGGAGATTAAACCAATCAAATACTGTGGCACTGAGCTATATCCTCTGTCCTTTTTATTTTATTTTGAGACAGAGTCTTATAAGTTGCTCACCTGGCCTTTCTTGCTTAGTCCCTTGAGTAGTCGGGATTACAGAGTGTGCACATGGCTAAATCTACTTTAAATCTACTTTATCCCCCTAAAGCCTTATGAAAAGAAAAACCCAAAGGAATGCTCATCCCATCAGTTAACTGGAGTTGGATGCTATATGAATTTGATTCTAAAAAGTTTTATTACTTCAGTAAAATTATGAAGCCATGGTGTAAATCCCCACCCCTGGCCCCGCAGTGTGTTAGTGTCAAGGATGGTGCAGTTGGTGTCATGGTAAACTGGTAAAGCCAGGCCTGCTTGGTCATTTGCCAAGCCTGTGGCCTCAGGCAGGCTTTAGCTTCTCTATTGTTTTTGGAAATGGTTTTCTCAGATAAATAATAGGGTAGTAAAATCAAAGTTATAAAAAGTATTTGGGATTGTATCACGTCTCATCTTAAAATACCTCATTCTTTATTCTTTTATTAAAGAGACTACAAAATTGATGATGCCTGAGTTTTGACTTTTACATGTACTAATTTTTTCTTTTTTGTTTTGATTTCTACAATTTGATCTTGCAGATCACACAGCTTTGCTGTGGAGCATAGAGACAGGGAAGTGCCTTGTCACCTATTCAGGCCACGTGGGTTCAGGTAAGCATTTACCTAAATGAGTACTGTAGTCTTACTTTGATGTCTTTTTAAAATCTACCATGTTAAAATCAACTATATTTATAGACAGGTATCACTTACTAGAAAGTTCTACCATTTTGGTTGTCCATGCAGTGTTGTATTTTCAGAGACTAGGGTAAACTTTATGCCTTCAGCTATTGTGAGATTAATATAGAAAAAAAAAACTCTTTGACAATGTACAGCTAGTATTATTCTTTTTGTTTAATATTGTATATAAACCAAATATATAAAATTGTGTAACTGTAATGTAGGCATTATTACAAAGTATGTATTTAGAAATTTATTGTAATGATCATTTGGATATGTTCAGGCTAAATAAAGGATAATCTCTATGATTGTGCTTTTGTGTCTGTAATTTATGCATCCTATAGTCGCTTTTTTCAGTTAGGTTCATTTCTGTATGAATATCTTGACCAGATTTCTCATGTTTCTCCCAAACACCCTGTGAGGGTTCTTCTCTGGCAGGGCGCTCTCATCGCCAGGCTCTGCGAGAGATGCCCGCCCATTTTTAACTCATTCCTCCTCCACCAGCCACCAGTGACCTTTAGCATTTGTAGACAGACTTAGAGTTCTCAGTACACTTAGCTTGTGCAAAACTACACACTTGGGTAAGCCCTTCACTTCCCCATTTCCAGCCCATCTCTGGTCCTTGCCAAAGTCAAAGCACCAAAGGAACTGTTGACCCTGACCTTATCCCTTAGGACTGGCTCCCCTTCAGCTCCTTGCCTGTGTGTACCTTGTTACAGTCTAAGTGAGCTCAGACCTCTCCTGTATTAACTAACCATCCTCTGCTTGTGCCACTTCTGTGTGTGGTGTTTTCAGAGAGTGGGGTAAATTTTGTGTTTTCAGCTATTGTGAGTTTGATAAAGAGAACCTGTCCACCCGGTAGCCAGAGACTCTTCCTGTGCTGCTGCTGCAGCATTGCCTTTGGTTTTCTAACACTGGGCCTCAGATGTATGTGATAGGTGTTCAGAAGTCCAAGAGAGTGTTGTATTCTCTGTGTCTGTGTCCTCACTTCAGATCTATTAAATTTATTTTAGCATTATATGTTACTTAAATTTACTTACTTTTTTCCACAGTTAACTATATTTTAATGTTAATTAAGAGCATCTCCTAACATTTTTCATTTAGTTGCCTAGAAAAATACAGCTCTAATGGCATAGGTAACAAAATTTTATTAAAGTAGGTAACCTTACTGAATTTTGGTAAAATTTGCCTATATTTTGTGTAGAAGACATGTGTTCTTTTCCCCTCCCTCCCTCCCTCCCTCCCTTCTTCCTTCCTTCCTTCCTTCCTTCCTTCCTTCCTTCCTTCCTTCCTTCCTTTGTACTGGAGATTGAGCCCAGAGCTTTCACACTGAGCGTTGTCCCCAGCCCATTTGATTTGGAGGCAGGATCTCATTGCCCAGTCTTGGCTCAAATATGGGTTCTCCTGCCTCAGCTTCTGGGGATGCTGAGATTACAGGTCTGTGTAGGTCTTTGCCACCAAACTCTGCCATGCTGCCATGTTTTTCTTACAACATGTGAAAATGAGGGCCAAGCCTACCAGGAGTGACTTCATTTCAGCTCTTGTGTCAGGCTGGCTGATAAGAGTTTCAGTGTGTTCTGCTAGAGAAAGTCCCTGGTAGGTGGGTGGGCTTGGGTCATTGTGTTGGTTCATGTGCTGTGCTTGCTATCTTGTTGACCACTCACCTACATCCAGGGAAGGGAAAAGCAGAAAGGTGAGGTACTGAGCATTGTACTGTGGCTTCAGCTGTGTCGCTAGGAACACGAGAGCATCCTCTGAAGGCCTTCCCCAGGCTGGCAACTTTTTGTTTTGTTGAAGCAGCTGGACAAAGGAAATGGGAGGGAATATCACCCCTGCCTTAATCCCATCCTGGTTCACTCCAAGCACTGTGGAAATTCCCTCCTGGAGTCCGTATTCAGTGTGGACAGATGGGGTCCTGTAAGTTAGGAAGGGAGGGAGGGAGCTTATGGGTAGGCAGTAAGTATTATCTGCACAGTATAACTTGCCTTTACCTGCTTTATAGTTATACTTTCTTTTTAAAATCTGATTTATTTTTAGTTCTACATGACTTCCCTGTCTATTAAGAGAAATGTCATTGATACTCGTTTTTGTAAGTCCTGTACCTTAGCAGTTTCATAACTTGTACTCTTATTGTATCTGTTCTAATGTGATGTTCGTTCATAGTTTAATTGAATGAGGGGATCTAATACTAAACTTTCAAGTTCCTTTTTAATCTTACGTGCAATACATGCTACAGCTAATATTGTTTTTGATGCTTTAAACCTGTTTTTATAATATTTTTATTTTGCAGTAAATTCTATAAAATTTCATCCCTCAGAGCAGTTGGCTCTCACTGGTATGTTGATTTCTTTTCTTTATTGAACAAATTATTGCTACTCTTAAACCAACTATAAACCTTCTTTTAGTGTGAGGATTATCCATAGCTTTTATAAAATTTCGGCGTTTTCTGAATTTATTGAGAAATGAATGAAGTATTACATTGAGTAGTACTTTTAAAGATTAGTAGTGGATTACCAGTTAGAAGAAGAACTTGAATTTATTGTGAGGTTAAAGTCAATTCACATTCTTCTTGAAGTCTTTTGTGTAAAGCGGTTTTTTATTGTCTGATGGTTCACAGTAGGTTATAATTTAGTTCTTTGAAGCTCTGTTATTGTTTCCTAATTCTGCATCTATAAGAAATGAGAGAAGTAGTAGCACTGAGATGCAGCAGTGTTTTCAGAATCAGCATTTTTATTTACTTCTAGATAATTTACCTAAGCTGTGAGAACTTGGATTTGTCATATTCCATATAGTGGTTTTCAAAACAAAACTTTCACTTTTGCTTGTGGAGGGTATTCTTAATAGTAGTGAGGATTTTCCCCATAGAACTGTCAGACGTCCACATAGCCGTGTGATATTTTGGGGTACCTGGTGATGATTTTAAGGGTGCGTGAGCTGTGGATAGAGCAGAGGCCAGCCAACTTTCTGTAAAGGACAAAGTAGTAAATTTTCCTTTTTGTGACCTGGCTGTCTCTGTTACAGCTACTCAGATGTTGCTGCTGTTGTGTGAAAGTGGTAGAGACAGTGCCTAGATGAAGGAATGCTGCTGTTTGTTTACAGTAGGCGGCTGCTTGGATTGGGCCCAGGGACCAGACTTCCCCGACCCTGGGGTAGAACATGAAAGTTGGCACTTTCAGTGTGTAAAATGCAGTGAATTGCTCATTTTGGTCAGAGAATTTTTATATGAGAGGAAATTGTGGACAGGTTAACCTGTGAATTGTTTCCTCTGGCCTACAATAGCTAATTTATCCCTTAATACGTTTTCGATGAATAAAATAGGCAAGGAATATAAGTCTTATTACATTGATGGTTTTCCTCTTGGAAAAGGAGGTAAGAGACAAGAAGCCAGTGTTAGTTGAATCTGTAGACATAAACCAAAGGATTAGAGCGATGGATAAAACCAAGAGCCACTTAAAACAGGTGCAGATAGGAACTTTGAGACAGATAGAGCAATGGGGGGATGGTTGTAGAAAGAGGAGAGTTAGATTGTATAATTCCTACATAATGTTGACTTGATAAGAGATTGGGAAGTAAGGGCAATAAATTGATGTGTACCATGAAAACCTTACTGCTGTCAGCACTTTTGTAACTTCTTAAGGGTAGTTCTGCCGGGGTAAAGAAAAGACAGAGCCCGACCATTTGGGTGGGAGGTGAGACATGACCATTCTGGTGTGTCTGAGGCCCGTTCTGCACCCTGTAGTGATATCCTGTGCCTTTTTCATTCCCAAGTCAAAGCATATCCTTACAGACTTTGGCAGGTGAAAAGAAAAGAGGACTAGGGAGACAGCACAGATAAATAATACAGATCAGTACCTGGTGAGTTACAAAGTCCCATCAGTGATGAGAGGATGAATATGAGTATTACTTTTCTGAAATATCACAGAATCTCTTAGAGAGCCAAGTTTTAGTATAAGAGATTTCTGTTAGATAGATATGAGATTTGCTATTTGTAATTTTCTCTGAACCTCCGCAACTTTCTCCCCTAAAAATAAAGGGGAAAAATCTTTATAAGTAATCATGATGCTAATTTTGCATGTCTGCTCTTTTCTTAATAGCATTGTCCAGTCCCTGAATTAGCCACCTGAAGTACACTCGTTTACTAAGTGATCACAAAGTGAGAAAACTCTGACAAATGTTGCTTAGTAGAGCATAGCAGAGAACACATTTATGTATGGTGTGTACACTGGGTAATTTTCCCCCAATTTCTCTCTTCAGCCTCTGGAGATCAGACTGCTCATATTTGGAGATATGTGGTACAGCTGCCGACACCTCAGCCTGTTGCCGACACTAGTGTAAGCACATTTACTTACCCTGAAACTCAGCATGAGTCTACCGATGGAGGATTCTGGGCATTTACAGGTTTTAGAATAAATTTTTAGTATCTGGTGTGCACTGAATGAGCTCCCCTCGCCATGTGTTGGAGCCCTGATCCCTGGTGTGGCTGTGTTGGGAGGGGGGGACCTCCAGGAGGTGAGTGAGGTTAGGGGAGGTCCTAAGAGGGGAGCCTCATCTGAGGAGATTGTTCTCTTCAACAGGGAGTGCGGGCATATGCGTGCTCACTGTCTACACTCTGTCACTTTTCCCCTTTCCTTCCTGTCATGTGAGGACAGTGAGAGAGGGAAGCCATCTGCAAGCCCAGAAGAGAGCCCTCACCAGAAACCAAAGTGGCAGGAACTGTTATTGTAGACTTCTGGCCTCCAGAACTGTGAGAAAATTAATTTTTTTTTGTTTGTGAGTTACACAGTCTGTAGTAGTTCATTTATGGCAGCTGGAACTGCTAAGGTAGGGTTAGTACCAGAACAGGGATGCTGACCTGAGAAGTGCCTATAAGTGAGGAGCAGGTGTTGGGTGGAGGCTTGGAACATTTTGAGGTGCCTGCTAGAACATGTCCTGAGTACCATGATGGGATTGCAGATATGTGGGCATCAGAGGTGATTGGTGAAGGTCTCAGAAGAAAAGAAAGCTAGGAAGAAAGCCCCCGTCTCTTAGAGGCATACACCTGTCACAGTACGAAGAGTGTTAGCTTCAGGTGAGGTCTCAGAAGGGACCGAGGAGTAGTTGGTTGGGAACTGGAAGAATGATCATCCTTGTTACAGAGTGCCAAGAACTTGACCAAGCTATATTCTAGTGCTTTGTGGAAGGTAAACTTTTTAATTTTGGGATGAACTCAGGTATTTGGCTGAGATTTGCAAGCAAGTGTTAAGTTTGTGGCCTGGTTTCTCCTGTCTGCTTAGAGTAAATAAAATATGAGATGAAGAGAGAAACTGAAGGATCGGTTAAACAAGAAAGGAACTGGAGCTGAAGATACGGGAAACTCTTCCCTTACCCATGTCGCAGTAAACGAGGAAGCTTGTTCCGAAGAGAGCCCTTAAGGAGGCTGAGCGATCCTTGAGAGAGCAGGTAGTGTCAGTGGAAACGCTGGATTTAATCAGCGGCCTCAGCAGTAGGTAGGATAGAAAGGAGATTATACTAGTGGTCACACTGCTTTTGGGCTGTGAGCATGTTTATTACCCTTCAAGACAAGGGGAGAAGGGCCTGAAGGTGATTTGGAGATTGGCAGGGTGCCATTCCCACAGTAGATCCAGGGGCAGGGTTGGTTCCTCCTCTTGGGGATTTAATAACTCTGTGGTTAAAATAGTTGCTTCGCTTATGTAGGACCCGGGTCCAATTCCCCAATACCACATAAAAGTTAGTTAGCCAGGGAAGTCGGCACACACCAGTAATCTCAGCACTCTGGAGGCTGAGGTAGGGGAGTTGCCCTGAGTGAGGCTGGCCTGAGCCATATAAGTGAGTTCAGGACCAGCCTGAAATACAGTGCAATGCCTTATCTGAGAGTCTAAAATAAAATGAGTTGGGGATGTAGCTTGGTGTGAAGGGCCTGGATTTGATCCCCAGTACCCACGCCTTGGACTTTTTTGGGATCCGTCATTTCTCCTTTCTTTGTAATTTCTCCTTTTGGGAATGCGATCTTATCTACTTGTCTGACAGTTGTATATTTCAAAAATACAACTTGTCTGGTTTTGGTAGTTTACTGCTGAAGCAGAATTTACTTCACAAGAAGTCATAAGTGGTGTCTCACCCCTACCTGATTAAAATGATGTTTTGTTAAGATGCTGGACTTCAGACATTAATGTTATAGTTGGAATGAGTTTGAATTTTGAGGGCTTTTGGGATGAAGTGAATATATTTTGCAGTGTAAGGTCATGACATTTGGAGGACTAGAGACAATACTATGGAATGGATGTGTCTCATCAGAATTCCTGTCGTGAAGCTTTACTCCCCAGTGTGACTATCGTGGGAGGTGAGGCTGTTAAGAAAGCAGTTAAGGTTAGACGAGGTTGCTCATAGGGCTGGGGTGTCATCTGGTAGGATTAGTATCCTTAGAAAAAAGACGGCGGAGAGCTTGCCTTTTCTCTGTGTTCTCATCATGTGAGGACACAGGGAGAAGATGGCTGTCTGTGAAACTGGAAGAGAGCTCGCACTGCACCTTCAGGTTGTTGGTGCTTTCCAGAACTGTTTGACAAAATAACGTTTATGTTTAAGCCACTCAGTTCGTGGTATTTTGTTAGGGCAGCTCAAGCTGTGACACAGGCTAGGAAGGGTCTTTAAATGGGGTATTTTTAGTTTAGCTTTCCTTTTCATAAGTGTCACACATCTAACACTCATTTCTTTAAATTTTATATGTAGATTGTATTTCTTAATATTTTATGTATATAATACAAGATAATTGGTTTGCCATTCTTGAATTTTTATTCCAACCTCAGGTGGTCGCTTGTATGGTATCATTTTTATGTGGTAAAATATTCATTCATTCATTTTGTGAGCCAGGGTCTCGCTCTGTAGCTCAGGTTGATTCTGAATTCACTATGTAGCCTAGGCTGGCCTTGGACTCATGGCAATCCTCCTGCCTCAGCCTCCTGAGTGCTGCATTACAGGCATGCGCCACTACACCCAGCTTTATGTGGTGCTAGGGAATCAAACTCAGGGTCTTGTGCTTGCTAGGCAAGTGCTTTAACTGCTGTGCCATTCCTCCAGCCCAGTGGTAAAATTTTAGCATAGTTAAAAAAAGATATTGTATATTGAGAAGAATGAATTGATATTCTATGAATTCTTAAATTACTATTTGCTTTTTTGCTGTTGGTTACATTTGCACAACTTCACCCTGAGTCCCTAAATCTGTAATCAGAGGTTCTAGTTATCCTTTATGTGGTTGATATCTGCAGCTGTTTTTCCTACTTTTGATAACGTACATGTTAGTGATATGGTCATCACAGATGGTCAGCCTCTCAGGCATAGACTGGTGGAAGTGGTGATAATGACTGGTGGTGCATAGTCAAATCTAGGACCTTTCTGTTTGTGTTGGGTTATGATTATGAGGATCATAGTAATACTGCAGTTTCGATATTCTTACCTTTGAATTTTACTTTCTGTTTAACCAACATTCTAAACTTGGATAGGTTGGGTAGGTTAACAGAGATATTAAATGAGTTTTCTTTAGTTAAGACATTTTAAAAGTTCATTTTTAATTAGCACATAAGAGTCCCCCTTTCTCTTTGTGAGGTTTCAATTACCTGTGCTCTCCTTCAGTCTGAAAATATTAAGTGAAAAATTCTATAAATAATTCATAAGTTTTAAATAAATTTTAAAGAAAATGTTATTATTCTACTTTATTGTTAATCTCTTTCTGTGTCTAATTGTGGTAGGTATGTGTATATAGGAAAAACGTAGTATACATAGGATTCACTGTTTGTGGTTTTGAGCATCTGCAGAACAGCTCAGAATATACCCTCCTTGCATAAAGAAGGGCTAATTATGTATTTTAATGATTTCATTTCCTGTGAAATTACCAAACTATTCCATTATGTGACATACTTATTTTGGACATTTACTTAAGAAACAAGCAAAATGAGCACTGATAAAGGGAAAGGCAGAGAAATGGGGGTGGAAATTTCATGTTCAGGAAATTCAAAAAATGAGTTAATATTATATGGATTGTTTTATAAATAAAATTTGAAAGTACCAATTTAGTTAGAAGAAAGATTTTTATATACTGCTTGAAAACTACTTACTACTGTACTTTGGATATTAAGTTGACTTTATTTAGATCTTTATTATTTTGCCCACAGTCAACACATGAGTTGTTTCTCTTTTTTAAATTTAAAAAAATTAAATTTACATATTATGTCCCTTTCCTCTTCACACTCTCTCACCCTCCCCCCACCCCCGCCCCTTGCATGTTCCCTCTCCACAAAGTCCATCTTCTTACTTTCTTCTGTATCTCTTACACTTTTTATGGTTTGGTTTTCTTATCATAGAGGAGTCATATAGTATCTAACTTTCTGGGTCTGATTCATTTTGTTGAGCATAATAGGCTCATGGTGCTTCCATTTTCCTACAAATGACTGAAATTTGTTATTGTTAATGCAGAATAATACTCCATTTTGTATATATAGTACATCTTCTTTACCCAGTCACCTGTAGTTGGGCATATTGGCTTCTTCTGAGCTTTGGCTATTATAAATTGTGCTGCACATGAGCTTTTCCGGCTGCATAATTGCAGCCTCAGAATGTGGGGCTGATGTTGGTTGAGGGAGGAGAGCTGGGTCTGAATTCAAGCCAACCTGTAATGCTGACTATAACTTGTGCTGTAACTTGAATCTCTCAGAAGCACTGCTGAGATAGATTCTGCTTTGACCTTTCTAGTGGTTATTGCTGAGTGCAGATAATTCTTAGGTTAAAAGCAGCTTGTCTTAAACGTTGGTCACTCTTCAGTCAGATTTGCTTAGCAGTTGTATTTTTGGAATTTAAAATAAACTATTTTGTTAAAATGTATGTTTACCTTGAATCAGCTTTCTCACGGGTCTTCCTTTTCAAATTTATGTCAGTGATTTTCACTCGACATTTACAATATTGGTAATACTTGGGTGATGCAGTTTGAACCGATTTAAATTACTAGTGGAATTGCTGTGTCACATGCTAGTCATGTGACATTGAGTCATTCACTAGTAGGGTTGGTTTTTTTTCCCATTTGAAAGTAAAAATGGGAAGATGTGAACTGAAAGGTTTCCAGTGGCCTTTGGCTCTAGATACACTGATCAAGTGATTCCTTCATTCTGAGGACCTAGATATACATATATCAGTAGAAAGTCAGCAATTCTTGGACATGCTATTAAATATTGCTGGTAGTAAAAATGATTCAGATCCACCAGATTATCTCTAAGACTGAAAATGTGTATAAAGAATTTCCAACTTTTTTAATCCTCTGATGTTTGTGAAATGAAGTTTAAAAGATACTACATTCTTTAATAAGAAACATATTATTGTTATACTTTTACTAAAGTATCTTTTAGTACCTTGTGTAGTTTGAAAAAAGTTACTTCTAGAAAGTGCTAGTGCTGTTTCACCCTCTAAAACGTGGATTCTGCTGCTTCAGGGCTCCCTTCTGAGCACTTGTCCTGTTTATTCCGTATGTGTGGCCCCTCCAGTGGATGGTTTCATGTATTCTCAGGACAGACATGACCCAGCCAAACACATGGCCTTCCTTTCAACCCACCTCAGATGTTTCCTGTCTGAGGAAGTAGCCCCATT
>PVKB01001779.1:93330-252238 GCA_004027205.1 Ctenodactylus gundi
TCCCTCCCTCCTTCCCTCCCTCTCTTCCTTCCTTCCTTCCTTCCTTCCTTCCTTCCTTCCTTCCTAGGTGGTGGGGTTAGGAGGAGTCTCATTAAGTTGCCCAGGATGGCCCACTTGTGATTTTCTTGTCTCAGCCTCCCGAGTAGCTGGGATTACAGGAGTGTGCCACTGTAACTGACTTTGATTCCAGTTCTTGAACGTGCTTTTCTCTATGCTGGAACGTTGCTTCTGCAACACATAATGCAGGTCTCCCTGAGCATCCCATGGACTGTCCTAGGGTCTGGTCACAGTGCTTCTGAGGTCACACCTGTACCCTAGTCTGCCAGAGCCCGTGCAGCCATTCATGTACTTGCCCACTGAGCTGTCTGAACTGTGCTTTTCCTCCCCACCAGGGACAGCTCCGTGACGGGTAATTAGGGCTCTTTGGGACGCCTTAGGGCCCAAGACTAGGTGCCTCCTGAACAACTGCAAGGGCATAGCTAGGGACACAAGGATCAGGCCTGCTCTGGGCTCACGCTGTGGTGTGTCCACCGGGAATTTATAATGAACGCGGAGCTCTCTCTGTTTATGTGCAGTTTATTTTCCTATAGTTTTACTTGGAGCTGAATGACCTGGGGTGAAGTTCTCATGCAGAGGGTTCTGTGGATCCTTTGTTGCTCTACAGATTTACAGGCCTGCGCCTTCTCTAGCCAGGTTGCTGCAGCTGTGTCTTGTATTTCTGCCTCAGATGTGGTGCTCATGACAGGCCTTTTTCCATATCCCATCAGAAGTCATCTCTCCAGGGAGAGGCCCGTGCTGTCGCTTAAGTGGCTGCCTCTGTGTTCGGGACTAAGTCCTTTTCCAAGGCTTCCTTGCCTTGCTGGGCCCTTGGTTTCCCCTGCCAGCCTTCTTGCCTTACCTCATGTCAGTCTCTGCCCCGCTGCAGCTCGCACCAGGCTCACTGCTGTTGCTGCCCACGTGCAGCGCACCCCCTCCTTCCTGGGCTGCCACCTCCTCACCTCCCCAGACTCCACGTCCTCAGGTGTGGTTCCCTTGCTGGGTCGTGCACCATGGCTGTGTGCTCCCAAGGAATCTTCTACTTTTACTTTGCAGCTTTTAGTATAATCTGAGATGGGTAATGGATTGTATAACCGTTATGTTGAGCTTTCTCACCAGCTTGTGAATTTCTTTTCCTGAGGAAATCCTAGCTCTGCTTCAGTCCACCTTCTCTCTCTCTGTCTCTCTCTCTGTCTCTCTCTCTGTCTCTCTCTGTCTCTCTCTCTGTCTCTCTCTCTGTCTCTCTCTCTCTCTCTCTGTCTCTCTCTCTCTCTCTCTCTCTCTCTCTCTCTCTCTGTCTCATGCACTGCAGCAGTGAGGTCCCAGTTACTGCGCTCCTGTTGACTTGGGGGCCTATCCATGGGCTTCAGTACTTGCATCACACTTCCCCACCTTTCCTCCCTCCCAGCTCTAGCTTCTGAGAAGATGGCAGCAGTTGGAGAGAAATTTGTGTCCCTCTTCCGGCACTGTTGTCCTCTTGGAGTTGTGGGGTGTCCTGTGCCTCCTCTCCTCTTCAGCATTGCTCTTGCAGTGATTTCCTTTGTCATCAGACTGTTCTTCCTTGGGTCCTTTCTAGTAGCACATATCTGCCCCACAACCTGTCCAGAACTGCCACCTCATACCTCTTCCAGTCTGACCTCCTCGCAAGTGTCACCTACCTTCTTTTTCTCTTGCAAGACACTATTTTCAGGCATATTTGTGTCTTTGCCTCTCTCTTAGGCCTCGGTTACTGACATGTTGCTCACCTACCAGATACTACTATTTTTTTTTTTTTTTAAATTTGAGGCGAGGTCTCTGTAAGTTGCAGAAGCTGGGCTCAAACTGGGATCCTTCTGCCTCAACTACCTTCGGTGCTGGGATTACAGGTGTGTGTCCCTGTGCCTGGCACTTTGATGGTGCCCATGGGCTCATCCATTGCACTTATTAGCTGTGACCCTCACCAGCACACCCGTTGCCCCTGTGCCTTCCTGCATCTTTGGGTCTTGTTGGTGGCTCTCCTCTCGTGCCTAGCCTGCCCACCTGTGTGTGGGCCCTGTCTCCCAGTGGCACTTGCTCCCCTGTTGTTTGCCCTCACTGGAACCCAGCTGATCTCATTCAGCATCCATGGCTCTAAGAACTGTCTGTTCCTCCTGCCCAAATTTGCATATCATCTCTGACTCTTCTCAGTCTGATTCCTGTAGTCACAGAACTATTTTGTCTCCTGTTGTGAGTCCTGTGGATCTCACAGACCTGCTGTATCTGAAGTTGGGTTCCGGATGGCTCTCCATCCTGCTTCTTTTGTTACCCCATCCACTTCAAGCGGTGTTGCCATTGTTGCCTCAGTGGCTGGGACCTTTACATTGTGTGTATTTACATTGTCTTGTATTTTTCTCCTACTCCACGTATATATCAAGCTATCAGCAAATCATGAAGCTCCACTTGATTTTTAATTGGTCTTTCTTCTCACCCTCGTTACCACCACCCTATTCCAAACTGTCTTCTCTTACCTGTTCTTCTGTAATCTGTCACTTTCTCCTTATTTTCCGGGGACGCCATGGTCAAAAGCACAGCCTGGGCAGCTTCAATAGCAATTCTGTGTTATCACAGTCCTGGAGGCTGGAAGTTCAAGATGAAGGTATCAGCAGGATTAGTATTTTCTGAGACTCTCCATGCTTGCAGGTGACCACCTTCTCATTGTGTCTTCACATGGTCTTATCTTTACATGTGTTTATGTTCTGGTCTCTTCTTATAAAATGCCAGTTATCAGCTGGGCATGTTGGCACATGCCTGTAATCTTAGCATTTTGGGAGACTGAGGCAAGAGGATTTCAAGATTGAGTGCCACCTGGGCAGTGTAACAATACACTGATGCAAAAAGGCCTTGGGATGTAGCTCTGTTACAGTACTACAGAGGTTCAATCCTACTACTACGGACGGGGAAGAGAAAAGACACTAGTTATTTTGGACTAGGGCCTACTCTAATCTCCTCATTTTTAATTTATCTCCCTGGAGGTCCTGTTTCCAAGTAGCCACATTCTGAGATTCCTGTGGCTGTAGCCTGAGCATATGATTTTATGGGAGACACAGTCCAGCTTACGACCGGCTCTTCTCGTATTTCCCATTGTTTATACAGCATGTTAGATTATATGACAGCCGTGCTTCAATCTGTCTGATGACTTTCTGTCATACATAGATTAAAACCCAAGTTCTTTCAGAGTCTACCAGGATTGCACATCTTTGCCTATGCCTGCCCACCCTTTGCGTCGTGCCCCACATATCAGCAACTCCAGTTTTGTAGCACACAGGCCTTTACACACGTGTTGTCGCTGCTGGAGGGCTCTTCCCTCTGTAGTACAGTAATTCTGGGTAACATTGTGTCTACCTTTTGTCTTCTTTCAGTTTTCTTCCCAGCACTTACTACCAGCTGCCTGGGTCTCTGTACTTATATTCCCATACTCTGTTCCCATAGCAGCGTACATGTGACACAGTCCCTTGTGTGTTCATGTGACACATTCTCATACTAGTGAGTGCATACACATGATGCACGTTCCTGCCCTAGCATTGGTGTGTGTGTATGTGTGTGTATTTATATCTTTCTTTTCCACACTAGTATAAAAGTTTTCTGAGGGCAGAGACTTTGCCAGGCTAGTTTATTCGAACATTGCTGTCACCGAGAACATTCATAGTCTTACATGTGACAGGTGCCAATTGTCTCTTGTGTTGTAAACAGCACCCAGTGTGTTTTTAAGCACCTGACACCTGATGAATATTTTTGACTCAATAGACATATTTTCTGAAAGAGCCTGTGCTGGCTGTTACACTTTTAACCAAAGACTTCACTGATATCATAGTAAAATAAAGTGAATTCTCACTTGTTGTAGCAATAGGATTCAAAGTTATTTTATCTTAAAATTGTTTGAGAATTCAAATGCTTTTTAAATATTGTAATAAACTGTTGACTAATACTTATCTTATTGTTGTATTATTGCATTTCTAATAAGTGGTAAAATGTTGAAAATAATTTTATTTTACCATTTTATTGATTATTGGAAGTGAATTGTTCATTTGAAATCATGGTGGCCTTAACTCTTTTTTTTCTGATATTTGATCTTTGGTTAGAGCCAATCATAAGATTGATAATCAGCAATTAATTGAGCACTGGTTATGTATCAGATACTGTGCTTCTATTGGTTATAATGATTAGTAAGTCCTATATATAGTTAAATAACAGTCTGGTGATGTAGCCATGTTAATAAAGTCATGATTCCCAGGAAATCTTCCCTTTCTGATTTTATCCTTAGCAGCAGATATCCGGAGAAGATGAAGTAGAATGCTCTGATAAAGATGAGCCTGATGTTGATGGAGATGTGTCCAGTGACTGCCCAACTATTCGGGTTCCATTGACTTCTCTCAAAAGCCACCAGGGAGTGGTCATAGCCGCCGACTGGCTGGTTGGAGGGAAGCAGGCAGTGACAGCCTCATGGGACAGAACAGCGAACCTGTACGATGTGGAGACGTCTGAACTTGTTCATTCTCTGACAGGTACCTTGCTGAGAAACTTGAACTTCCTAGTTGGGTTGCAGTCACTTTATGTTTAGGTATTCATGTCTGTTCTTGCAAATTGCTTCTTGGCCAGAATTGCCTATAGTCCTCTTGGCTAATTTTTGAGCTATCTTTGAAATAGAACCATTGGTATTTAAATTTATCTTATGAGATCAGTTATTGCATATAGTAGCCAGATACTTGAAATGTGATTGTTGTGTAGGTTTTCCATTTCTCTAACAAGTTTCTACAAATTTAATGGCTTAAAACTGTAGGAATGTGACCGTGTGAATTCCTGATCATGATGCCTGGGTTTCTCATAGCTCCTTTGTGGCCTAGAACTTCACAGGCTGAAGTGATGGTGTTGTCTTGGTGAGACTTTATGATGACTTGTGGCCTTCTTCCAGACTTACTAGTTCTTTGGAGAAACCATTCCTCATATCCATGTAACTGAGGCCCCACTTTTTTTTGCTAGCCACCTTCTGGGAATGGCTCTGAGTGTCTAGAGACTATGCCATAGTCCTGGGAGGACTTTCCTAAGGCGTTTTGCACAGGACAGTTTGCTGTCTTCCAGGCTAACAGATCATGCCCCTCCTTACATTGAATTCCCCGACTCTTGGACAGGCTGAACCCTCTGAAAGGGCCTATTTGGTTAAGTCAGGACACTCAGCAGAGCCTTTCTTTTGATTAACTTAGAATCATTTGATTTAGGGACCTTCATTATATCTGCAAAATTCTTTTTTGCCCTATAAAGCAGGGCATCCCAATCCCTGTGCTACAAACCAGGACAATCTGTGACCTGTTAGGAGCTGGGCTGCACACCTGGAAGTGAGCTAGGGGCTACCAAGCCAAGCCTCATCTATATTTACAGCTGCTCTCTGTTGCTTTTATTCTCACCTAGGCTCTCTCTCCTGTCAGATCAGCAGGAACATTAGATTTTCGTGGGAATGCAAACCGTCCTGTGATGGGTACATGGAAGGGATCTAGGTTGTGCTCCTTGTAAGAATTTAATGCCTCAAGATGGAGGTGGAGCTCAGCTAGATGATTGGTAGCACTGGGGAGAAGCTTTAAGAGCAGATTAACATTAGCAGGGGCCATTGATTGCAAGGAATGTCATGTGCTTGAGTTATCCTGAAGCTGTCCCCTCCCACCAGGTCTGTAGGAAAATTATCTTTCCCTGAGGCTGGTTCCTGGTGCCAGAAAGGTCGGGACCACTGCTATAGTTACCAGAGAGATGTCTCATCCTATTTATAGCATCTGTCCAAGTGCGAGGGAAGGGCGTTTTACAGGACATGTATGTTGCTGAGGGCTGTCAGTGTTATGCTATTAGAATGTATTGTAGAGGTGAAGAATTAAAATCTAAGTTGGTGTACTCAGTCTTTTAAAGTAATCTATCGGACCATCTGATGTTTAGGATGAGAAAAGGGGCTATCTTATTTACTTCTTGTTACTGTGACTCGATACTTGACATGCACAAATTAGGGGAGGAAAAATTTTATTTTACTTCACAATTGCAGATGGTCTCAGCTTGTTCATGGGTGAGGCAGCTGGGAAACGGTGGAACAGTGGGGTCACATGGCAAGGCTGGCAGGGCTGAGCCAGGTCAGGGCTAGGGCCGGAACTCCAGAGATAGAGGTCCTTACAGCACGGTGGAACTAGTGCACAGTCCCTCCAGGTCAAGCCCCAAGCATCCACCCCTTCCAGCCAGGCTCCACCTCCCAACAGTATTCACAGGAACCTGAGGCTTTTAGGGGATACTCCAGATCCAAACCACGACAGGGGCTACGCATTCATCTCTTTCCCTGCTTTTTGTAAATGGGTGGTTGGAGGGGCTTCTGTCTCTGAGGGAAAACTGGTTTGGTTATATTGTGAGCTCTTGTTATTGATGCATTTAGTTTTACCTTTTCTTTGGATATTAGCAGTGGGGCCCATAAAGATGGGTGCTTTTGATTTTTGTGTTTTTTAAAAAAGTATCATTTTGATTTTGTGTCTACAGCAGGTAGATGATCTTGCATTTTTGTCTGTGGTTGTAGGGCATGACCAGGAGTTAACACACTGCTGCACACACCCCACCCAGCGGCTTGTGGTGACCTCTTCTCGTGACACGACGTTCCGTCTCTGGGACTTCAGGGACCCTTCCATCCATTCTGTGAATGTTTTCCAAGGACATACGGAGTGAGTTGCAGTCATTCAGAGACCTTAACTATTTGTGGAGAAGTTCTGTGGGTTGCCATTAAAACTTAATTCTAAGTTTAATTTTCAGTACTTACAGCTCTTCTTTGTTTCAGAATGACTGTTCTTGTCTTAAGTGTTTAGGTTCATTTTTCAAAAAATTTAGGAGATTAGTAGAAAACTGATGTTCTTTCAAGAAATTGGTTGGGGATAGAATAGGACATCATGGGAAAGAGGGTAAAGAAGAATCAGGAAGTATCCCGGCGTGGTGGCTCAATGTGCGGAGGCTGGTCACACCCTCCTCCAGGAGGGTCCAGCTGGAGCAGAGTACAGCCCATGGTTGTTACCCTAGTGCATCTTTTAATCTTGTTTTTGTTATACATGTATTTTCAGGACACATTCTGGGAGATGGTGTGTACATGTGCACACACACGTAGTTCTTCAATCTAGTCTGTGTCCTTCTGCCTGGATATTTATCAAGCAGCCGGTGCTCAAGGATGTTTTAACACTTTCACAATGGTGTTTTTCTCCCATTCTGATCCTTGGAGTGCCTCTTGGGTCTTCCCTTTCAGTACTCCCTCTCCCTACTCCTCCATGCTGTTTCTGCTGGTTTGCCAGCAAGACTGCTGTCTAGGCACACCTGGCACACGTATCTTCTCCACTGATGCCCCTGCATCCTCTCACTGTCTCCCACCTTGATAACAGTGCTTGTCTCAGGTGATGTCCCCCAGTTGATGTCTAGAAGTGTCCCTACCCATAATGCTCAGTGAATACTTTTTAAAATGCATGAATACTTGTTCTTTTGGCTGCTGGAAAATATGAAAATGTGTTGTATATATTTAGCATTAGATATCAACTTCTAGGCTCAATCTTTAAAGTGTTAGGAAAATAACCATAATTTAAGAAAATTAACAAATAGGAAAATTTAAGAAAATCAATTAAAATTCTGCGACATCATTTAGTGTCTGGCTCATACTCATCTGGACCTGTTTGTTCCTAAAATGAAGTATCTTTTTTTTTTTCTTTGAGGTAGGGTCTTACTCTGTAGTCCAGGCTGGTCCTGAGCTCTCTGGAAAGCCCAGGATGATCTCGAACTCACGGCAGTCCTCCTGCCCCAGCCTCCCAAGTGCCGGTATTATAGGTGTGCACCACCACACCCAGTTTATGTGGTGCTGGGGGATCAACCCAGGGTGTGCTTTCTAGGCAAGTGCTTTAACTGCTGTGGTATTCCTCCAGCCTGTTTTTTATTTTTGTTTATTTTTTTTAAATACAAGATTTAATCAGGGTTGTTATTTTTCTTTCAAATACTTTGCTAATGTTTTGAACATAAATAAATAAATAGTTTAAGGAGCTTGAGATTGGCAAATAAGTACTGTGTATCTGAGGACCTGCATAAACATCAGTAGACTTGATATTTTCATCTGTGAGACCTTCATGTATGACCGGACATGTTCTAAGAGCCCCTCTTGTTCTGAATTATTGTGGCATCAGGTAGGCATCCATTGTGCTTTCTTGGGCAGTCACAGTCTCTATAGTGCCTATCTCTGCTTTCTCTGTGGCGGAACATTGCATAGGCTGCTGCTTCCTCTTGCAGTGTGGGCCCAGCCGCACCTGCTTAGAGCTCCTTTACGTGGGCCTCACTCCCCTCTGCCCAGCATATCAGTGGCAAGGAAGCCACAGTGGGGAGACAACTGTTTCCCAGATGACTTCCTCTGTTTGTGACAGTGTCTGACATGTACCACACGCAGAGAGGCCCCATGTGCCAAAGTCCCATCAGTTAATACTGTGCATGGTGAGTGGAGTGGAACCTTTCTCGGCTGCATGCACAGTGGCAGGTGTCTTTGTGTTGGGTGTGCTGAGTTGTATCCCTTGTTAAGGAGGTATCTTTCTAGTCTTCTCTTTAGAAGGTGTATTTTCCAGGTTGAAGTTCATGATGGGACACTCGGAGATAACGTGAGTCACTCCCCATCAAAAGTTCATCCAGAATTTGAATGGGTCTCATTACCACGGATGATCCTGGCCTCAGTTACATGGAGTGTTGCAGAAGGGTGACATTTCTAGTGATGTTTCTAATACTACCATTTCTGCACCCAGATAAAATTGACGCTTTATTTTTTAGTGTAAACATACGACTCCGCCCCCCCCCCCCCATTTTGATAGCTATAATCCTTCATTGTAATTTTATTTTTGCCTCTTGCTGTGCCAGCCCATGGGCTTCTCTGTCTTGTGTGACCCTCTGATCTTTGGGCATTGCTGCCTCCCTAGTCCAGTAAGATGCCCTGGATTGGAAAATGCCAACAGCTTTTCCTGAATTGACTCTCTGACTTGTACTGGACCAAGCAAAATCTGTCAGATTTGAGCTCTGTGTGGAGAGCAGGGTAACTGTACTCGGGTGGTAGAACAGCATTGTCCTAGGAAGGCCAGGCTGTGTGCCTGCACCATGTTGCTGCCTGGAGAGGCCCTCAGGGACCTAGGGCAGCTGGGAGCTTTGTGTCAGGAGTGGTGCAGATGGCCAGGGTTCTCTGTGGGTGGTTGGTGTACCTGATCTGGTGCCGTCAAAACACCTCATGGGTTTTAGTCACTGATCTTTTCAGAGCTTGGCTCGTACCATCTCTATTCCAGAGAGAGAAAAATGGAGGCAAGGGGAAGCCAGGTGGTTTGGGGAGGATTGCTTGGGTCACCAGTGAGTTTACCTCTAGGATCACTCTAGAACAATCTCCCAGTGCCTTCAAGTTATCTTGCAGTGTTAAAGACCTTTTTAGTCACATTTTCAGTGTTCATTTCCTTATCTGAAAAATTTGATTTATACAAAAAGAGACGTGAATGAATATTTGTTATACTGAAAGATGATGGAAGCACCTGTTTCAGCTTTTAAGGGTGTTTCAACAATGGGTTATTTCACACTTGCAAATCTCTAGTTGTGAAGTGTGTGGAGTGCTGGTGTGATTAAACATACCTGTTTAATTAGTGGTGTATTTTGGAAGCTGATCAATATGTGAACTAATTTTTTTTTTTAAAGGGAGACATTTAGGAAGAATATAACTGTTAAGGAGCCCATATTTTTGATTGTAGACCTGGAGACCTACGGATACAATTTCTAAGAGTGTGGGTTTTTAAAAACTCAAATTGGATGTACTCTTACAGTGTCATGTGTGTTTCTTGTGTGCACTCTCCCGTTCACCGCTGCTGGATTAACTAGATTCTCTTTATCCATGAGAATAAGTCAAAGTTTTAATTAAAGTAGAGTATATGTCCAAGCCTCAATCTTATTCACATTGTGTTTTCTATTCCTTGAATAGGTGTAAACATATTTTATGCATCTGTAAGTCCAAAAACAAATTTCGAAAAGTATTGTGTTTGACACTATTTTCTTTTTGTGTCAGAGAGGGGATATTTTAATTATTTTAGGCTTGTCTGAACTATCAGGATGTTTTGAGTCAGGAGGTTGCCTCTGTGTTCTGGGCAGACTAAGGGTGCTGGGCCTGGTGTGCCCTCTTGCCTTCCTCATGCAGGCTTAGAGCTTGGTCAGCAGATGGAGCTGTAGATACCTTTATTGCATACATCCTCTCATTAAAAATTTTTTTTAAAAAATTTTGAGACAAGGTCTCACTTTGTAGTCCAGGTCCTGAAGTCCCTGTATGACCCAGGCTGGCCTAGAACTCATGGTATTCCTCTTGCCTCAGCCTTCAGAGTGCTGGGATTACAGGCATGTGCCACCATGAAAGCCTTTCTTCCTAATATTTGATAGCATTGAGCTACTAGAAATACCTCAATTTTAGAAAAAGATGCATTTCAAAAGGTTTTGTCTGAGGAATTCTCATACCAATTGTCTTTTGTCTTTGTCATGAGTTCTACAGGTTTGTGCTCACATGACAAATGAAACCATTATCTGCAAATATGTAGGGGATCCATGCCAGGGGATCCTTTTACTGAAAGCAGATAGGAGAGTTTAATTTCCAAGTAGGGGCAGAGGAATAGATACTGTTTGCTGTATGTTCTGTTTAATCACTTGTGATATTCTGAGTGTGACTTACGAAAGCAAACCTTGGTTCTTCTGCCTTTCCCCTGCAACCTTTGCATTGTTTTAGGATCTTTGGCCATGGTCCACAGCATCCTTGTGGAAACCCACAAGCCCCTGAATTGTTTTTTTTAATTTTTGTCTTTTTGAGACAGGATATCACTCTAGCCCACGTTGGTCCTGAACTCACTGGTCTAGTCCAGGCTGGCCTTGGACTCAGGACAATCCGCCTGCCTCAGCCACCTGGTGCTGGGATTATAGGTGTGCACCACCATGCCTGGCTTTATGTGGTGCTGAGGAATTGAATTCAGGGCCTTGAGCTTTCAAGGCTGGCACTTTAACTGCTGTGCCATTTCTCTCGCCCCTGCTCCTATATTCTTACCACCCTGAGTCCTAGGGAGTAGCCCTCCCATGGCGTGCCTAGCATGTAGCATGGTACCTGCACCTAATAAAAAGTGGAGCTGTTCTCGTAGGTCCAAGAAATTCATTACTGAGTTTACAGTACTTTCTCCTAGTCTAGCAGGTAACTCTATTGGCTTTCCAGGATGATTGTCTTTAGTCCTGTATTTCAGTTCTTTTCCTGAATATTATAAGCAAAACTCAGACTTGTAGTTTTTATTTGCTGTTCTTGTTGGGGTAGCCCAGAAAAGTTGCATTTTAAATGTTTTTTGGTGAATCATTGCTTAAACCGAGGCTGATTTCTTAAATGTAATGTGACCGATTACAAAAGCTTTTGTCACATGTTTTGTATTAACACAATGTGAAAATTTCTTTTCAAAATTTTATCTTAAGGTAGATTCTTATTTATGGGAGCTCAGCATTTTTTTGGGAGGTGGTGGGGGGCCAGGGTCTCACTTTACAGTCCAGGCTGGTGCTGAAGTCACTGAGTAGCCCAGGCTGGCCTTAGACACATGACAATCCTCCTGCCTCAGCTTCCTGTGTGCTGGGATAATGGGTGTGTGTCACTACGCCTGGTTTATGTTGTGCTGGGAAATTGAACTCAGGTCCTTGTGCTTGCTAACCAAGCGCTTTAACTGCTGAACTATGCTCGCAGCCCTAGCATAAATTCTTTAGTAAAGTATATTATAATCTAGTATCTTTATGATCTGGATAATTGACTTAACTCACTAATTAATTTGAATTTCTGTGTATTGTTTTTTTTTTTTAAGACAAGATAGAGCTGTATAAGCTTCAAGACTATTAGCACCATTTTGTAATCTAATTTGTCTAGGATCTGTGAGAAAGATTTTTACCCCCATTTTCCTGTCCTCTTACTGTTATCCTTGTGCCCTGTCCTTTGACGTAGCATGTGTCCCGTCTTGGAAAACTGGAGTTTGCCATATAGTGCTTCATGGTAGCTTAAAGGACCACAGCTAGATAGGTCCCCTTGAAATTTGCACAGTTCATCTCTGCTGGATAGAGATAAAGCTCATTTTAAGGCTTTTTATCGGAAACATTTAGAAAGGCTAATAAGCTCTCTCCTCTTCTTTTGATGTATTTTGTTTATGTTCACTCTGTTTTGTGATTTCCTCATAATAATTTTACTGTAATAGTATTTACTTAATGTAACTATGTTACTGCTATTATTTTGACTAGTTTTTAGTAGCTCATTATGTACCAGTTTATATGAAAAGCAATTTTTGATACTTTACATAACATTATTTTACTAAATGGCAGGAATGCAAAATAGTTTTATATATTCTTGGAAATCATATATATGCTTAAATTGACCATTGTGAAGTGTCACGGGAATTTCAGCCGTTGGCAGTGTATTTTCATATAGTTCTGTCCTGATCATGAGGAGCTGGAGCTAAAATTCAGTGCTTCTTACCTGAGCTAAACCTGATGCTTACACCCCTGGCTTTTCCCGACAGGTAATGGGCGGGTGACGTGGCAAGCCACGGCTGGGCCACGTCGGGGCCTTGGTCCTCTCTTGGATCTTGCAGGCCCCTGTTACGTTGGGCTCACACAGCGTGGTTGTCCCTGTGTGGACTGCAGATAATTACATGTGTGCAAGATGCTCTCGGTTTTACAGTATTGATTTTCAGTTTAAATCCACTAACTGTCCTTTGAAGGGAATGTAAGAGGTGCCCAGTTGGGTGGTTCATTAACCGGAGGCCCCAGCTTCTGCCCTGCCCAGGGATTCCTCTTGGCACTGCTGCCTTCTCTCCTGGCGGGCAGAGTTCTCTTCCCTCCTGGCCCACCCCTTTCTTACCTTTCACTTTTGCTTTGTTTCAGTTGCTCTAAAATGGAGCTGACAGTTGAGGCGGTCACTGGTCATTCAGCTTCCTCCATGGGTGGCCGATGACTGGTTCATACCCGCCTGACAGTACTTCATAAGTATGAAATAACTTTGGCATTGAAAAAATCTGAAATTAGCTCAATATGGATAATATATTTGCAAATGCAACAGTCTCTGTTTCCTTTCTGCTTTGCTTTCTTTCCACATGATTGCAGCTTTATCCTCAAAATGCAGACTTCCGGGTGCTTTTTTTTTTTTTTTTTGAAAAGAAAACAAAACATGTCTAATCAAAAATTTTAGAATCAGCTTAAAAATAATAATGATTACTTTGAAGTTAGGACTTTTTTTACACTTTTATTTCCAGATAAAATAGCTCCTGGAGGAGCTATTTGGTGCTAAATACTAAATTCTAGACTGTTTACTTACCAAGGTAAAAAAGCTTTGAATTTTGTGTCATGGTCTTAACAGTTTTCTTGTTCTTTTTTCTTTTTCTTTTCTTTCTTTGTTTTTCTTTTTCTTTTTTTTTCTTTTTTTTTTTTGAGACACGGTCTCATTCTGTAGCTCAGCTGGTCCTGAATTTACTATGTAGCCCTTGGCAGTCCTCTTGTCTCAGCCTCCCGAGTTCTGGGATTACAGGTGTGTGCCATCCCACCAGCTTTATAAGGTGTTGGGGAATAGAACCCAGGACCTAGCAAGCACATTAACTGCTGTGCCATTCATCCAGCCCTCTTTATGCTTATAAAGAGAAAAAATGTTTAGAAAATAGTATCTTTACCGAGTGGTGGTTGATTTTAATTATAACTGGGTTTTGTTCTTTCTCAGAGTCAGCAGGCAGTTATTACTGGCTTGTAGGCAGTGGTGGGGTGGGCAGCTTTCTCCTGACAAGCTGGCTGGAGCGTTGTTGGTTAGAGATTTTAGAGACTGCAATTGGTGTGTAAATGTTTAGTATTGGCCAGTGCTTTTGAACCCTCCTTCGAGGAGGGAGAATGAGGAGAAACAGATTTGTAATGAGTCACCTCTCTCAGGTACAGAAGCTCCTGGAGTGCCTACCATGAGGGAACTGGCTATGTGAAAATTACAGTAGCCTCAAAACCACCGGTCTTTGAGCTCAAACTCCATCCTAGTTTCCATTCTGTTACCAGAAGCTTGAAGATATGGTTGTTCTATCATCTTTTTAATTACAGATTAAACAATTTTATTTTGAGCACGTGTATACACATATAATCCCTAGCCGTAATTGGTTGCTGTCTGAGCATATCATAAAATCAAGGCTGTGGGTAACTGAGGACTGATAGGCTAATGGTATGAACTCCACATGTAGTGGCCCTGTGTAGGTTGTTCTCTGCTTCTTGGCTTAAGTAGGTTACAGAAGTTCTAGAGAAATACAAGGTGTATTAAGTAGTTAATGTCTTAGCAGATACCTTGTGTTATCTAGGCACATTGTGCACTGTTGTGTGTAGTCCTCTCCTGGAGTGAGGATCTCATTCTGCGATCGGCTTGGATTTCCTGTAGCACCTGCAGATGTGCTGTTCTCTTTCTTCTGGTCTGCTGTCCTGGAGCTTAAATAGGTAGTAACAGACTGAGCCAGTCAAGATTGTTTTTGATTCAGAATATAGTTTCCAGAAGTAAGATATGTAGTATTTATCCAGGTTTCCTTTTTGAAATTCTTTAAGAATGATCAGTAACTAATAACAATGAGGATTTTGGAAATTAGTACATTCTAATTATTCTACTTGGCATTGTTGAGCTGTCAGATTCAATCACTTTCACTAAGATGAGCTAAAAAATAACCAGCAGGCTGGGACACAGGCTACAGACTTCAGGCCAGACTCTGAGCCGGGCGTGGGGCACCTCTTCCAGCCTCCTGGTGTGGGCAGAAACTCTGCAGGGTGTGGAGCCAGCAGAGAGGGGAAGAGAGCAGCTGTCAGGGGTCTAGGTCGTTGTGGGAAGGGACGGCTGTGGCTCTGGCGTGTGTTCCTGGTACCAGTACAGGCAGCTCTGTCCTCTCTCAGCTGAGATGAGGCTATCACTTGGCCACATCTGTAGCTGCTTTCACTTCCTGTCACACTCAGCTGCCGCCTGATTCTCTGCTTTGCATCCGAGCTGCAGGGCTCTGACACTCAGTAATGGAGCAGAGTAACACTTCATTTAACTGCCATCTTGGGGGAGCGAGATGTTCCACATAAGTGGTTTCTCCAGTAATCCCTCAAGAGCCAAAGTTTTCAAAAAGACTTTTAACTCTTTTTTAAGTTGTGAGTGTGTGAAGAGAGGGAACCGTGTGTAGCTATGTTGCTTCTTGTATATGATGTTATGTTGCTTCTCCACTGTCAGTAGTCCCTAAAGGCTGTGTGTACTCTTGAGTTTTGTGTCTGCTTGGTTTTTATTTTGACTTCTTTAAAACTCATTTGTTGCCTTTTGCTATTTTTGTGTTAATGTCTACCTCATTTCCTTTTGTTGCCCCTAATATTTTTAAGGTGGTACAACAACAGAAGTTAATCTAAATAAATAAATTTAACCTCTAAACATTCCTAAAGACAGATCAAGTGTATGGATGTTAGGAATTTTTCTCTGTATTTTGAAAGACCGTGTGTGGAACACGCCAGGAGAATGTATGTGTGAAACATTTTTTTTCTTTTCTTTCTTTCTTTTTTTTTTTTTTGAGACACGGTCTCGATCTGTAGCCCAGGCTAGTCCTGAACTCACTATAGAGCCCAGGTTGACCTTGGACTCAGAGCAATCCTCCAGTCTCAGCCTCCTGAGTGCTGGGATTATAGGTGTGCACCACCATGCCCAGCTTATGAAATGCTGGGGAATCAAACTAGGGTACTTAGCACCAAGTGCTTTAACCACTGAGCCATTCCTCCAGCCTCTGTGTAAAACAGTTGTATAAACTCTCATTCATTCATGAGTTGTGGAAAGGAGCATGTGTCCGATTCCCCAGCACTACATATGATGGGTATGGTGGCTCACGTCTGTCATCCCAGCACCGGGAGGCTGAGGTAGGAGGATTGCCCTGAGTTTAAGGTTAGCTTGTGCTACATAGTGAGTTTAGGACCAGCCTGGGCTACAGAGTGAGATCCTGTCTCAAAAAAATAAAAAAAAGAAAGAAAGAAAGAAGGAAAGAAGGAAAGAAAGATAGCTTAATTTAGCTAGCAACGAAAAGGATTTTTCAAAGTATTCATCTAATTTGAAAAAGAAGATATTATATCTTGTTTTGTGTTACTTGGTGTTTTAGTGTTTCCAGTAAAAATTGCTGTGAGAAGGCTTTAAAAATATTAGGGTACTATGCACTAAGGTGCATCTTTTACAAGACAGAATTGATTTAAGATATATCATACCTGTTACACAGATTTCTTGGGGAAAACCATCTGTTCTTGATGATAAATATGGTATAATTGAGAGTTGTGATTTAAAGTACAAACAAAAAATTCCATCTCTTTGAGTACATGATGGGTAGGTGCAGTCAGTGAGGTAAGAGGAACCCTGTGTGTCTGAGTGAAAAGGTAAATCTGGAGAGCAGCTGGGACCCCACACCGGCAGGCTGTGCAGAGGGGCTGTGTTGGGAACAGGCTCGCACAGTGTTGTTTCTGGTGGCCTGGGGGGAGTGGGTCCCCTCCCATCCATCGCAGGCAGCAAGGCCTTCTGGAGGACCCTTCTGCAGAGGGGAATGGAGGGGAGAGTTCTGAGGATTTGTTTCGGTGGAGAAGTGAGGGAAGGATGTGATGGACCCAGCGCTTCATGGAGAGGGAGGAGAGGCGAGGTAATCATCGCGTCCTTGTACCTCTGTGGGGCAGAAGCCAGGGGATATTTGTGCAGATGTTTATGAATGTAGATTTCTGCTGCTTGTGTTGTTTTGTTTTATTCAAAGTTGGGCCTGGAGGTGTCCTTACATAAAAAATGAGAAGAATGGGTGGCAAGCAGGCCAGTGGGACTGTGGATGTCCTGGCCGTGTGCGGGTACTGGGCACGGACCCTGTAGCGTGGTGTGGTCGGCTGTGCAGGGGCAGGGTGGGGTGTGCAGAGTTGTTAAGTCAGGTTTTTCTAAGTGCATATAGATGATGCAGTGCAGGCACCAGGCACTGAGGTGTGATTCTGACGTCTAGATACTAGGCTGGCCTTGGATCTGGCCTGACTGTGGGCCAGGCTGTGGAACTTCTGGTTGAGAAAACAAAGACACCGTGTTCTGTCAGTACTGGTGGATGCCTTGTGGTTCTGTGTAACACAGAACATGACATAGGAGAGACGTAGAGTCTCGGAGAGGTGGTTGACCCTGATGAGTTGCAGTATCTGAACCTTATCTTAAAGAGTATCTAGCGTGATGAACTTACATAGTAAGAACACTTTTCCACGGCAGTGCTTTGCACTGTGCCCCCCTCTTTTTTTACTGTAATAGTCCGTATCTGAGGGTGTGTGGTGGAGGGGAGGTGTGTTTTCTGGGAATGAAGGGCAGTTCTGGTAGTTTTGCCAGCAGTCTTAATTTTTTGGGGGTCTGAGGTGCACTGGGGCCATCCTGCTCTGAGCTCCTTGGTTGTGGAGGATGGAAAATTTTTGATTATTCTTGTGGTGGTGCACTGCAAATATCAGTCCCCAGATGAATGAGTTGTACGCATTCTAGGAGGAAAGCAGTGTGTCATTCCTTAGGTAGTACTTCTTAAGGGAATGTTCTGGAGGGCCGTGATAATAACTCATTCTGTGCTTTTGGAAGTGACATTTACTTGACTTTGACCCTGCTTTCCTCCCCTAAATGTAGAACCTGTGGATGCCTTTCGGGTGCTCATCTGTGACCCTTCTTAGTAAGTAGCAGACTCAGGCCTAGCTTGCTCCTCCGCACAGTTGCTCAGAGCATCTGGTCTGTGTCCACGGGAGGTTAGTCACAGCTTATTTCCACATGCACATGAACAAACACAGGGATTTACACACACTGCACACCATGTATGCGAGATGTTCACATGCCACGGACCTCATCCCTGCATAGTTCTCTAGCTGCATGGGCTCCCGGGCATGGGTGCTTGTGTGCTGGACAGATGGAGCATTTGGAGTCAGTGTCTTTATTTTGCAAATGAAGGGATGACACCTTTCCCAGATCATGGGACAAGTCCCTGCAGACCCCAGACTGAGTATGTGGTCTCTGCTTTGCACTGTCCACTCAGTGTGTGTGACCTAGTGACTGTTTGGTTTATCCATCCATTAAAGCAACAGTGATTATTTTAGTTTGTAATTCTTGGTTAATCTACTAATGCTCCAGAGTGAGATCAATTTTTTTTTTTTTTTTTTTGAGACAAGGTGTCGCTCTGTAGCCCATGCTGGTCCTGAACTTACTATGTAGCCACATTAGCCTTGGACTCATGGTGATTCTTCTTCCTCAGCCTCCTGAGTTCTGGGATTACAAGCATGCACCACCAGGCCCGGCTTTATGTGGTGCCAGGGAATCTAACTCAGGGTTCTTAGCTTGCTAGGCAAGTGCTTTAACCGCTGAGCTATTTCTCCAGCCCCTTGAGAGTGAAAATATTGTATCTGAATATAGTTCTGACTTCAGTATTCCACTCTTAACATGTAAGGCTTGTGTGTATCATTACCTTAAGCTGATGATATTTCAAAATATAAACCCTCAAAATTATTTTCATACACAGAATTAGAAAATGGGCAAAATGAAATGTTGGCCATTATTAATTGGTAAATACATGACAATGTCTTGGATCTAGAATGGGAATGAAAAATTAGATTATTAAAACCTTAGAAAGGTCATTCTTCACTGAATTTATGTATTTATTTATTTATTTGAATCTTAAAATTTTTTTGAATTTACGTATCGCATCCCTTTCCCCTTTCCACCCACTTATACTGAATTTAAATGTACAGTTCTTTCAGATTTAAAAAATAATATTATAAATAAAAATTACTTACAGCTGATTGTCATATGAATAAGAATGAAATTATCAGATTTTTGAGGAAGCAAGTGAGTTTTGGCCCTAAGTATTAAAAAAAATGAAGGAATTTAAAATATAAAGTTTAAGGAATTTACTGTATAACACTTATTAGTCTTAACTTTTCTAGTAATTTTAGTTGTATTGAACTCAGTGTCATGTTAGAAGAGTTTATGAAAAAGTTTCTTACTGATACAACTAATAAAATCTTATGACTTGAGCCCTGTAATTACACATACTGCTTCTTCATACTCTGCAGTCACTTTAGAAGTCCTTGTCTGTGGACCAGGCATTGGTAAGGTCATTTCAAAGTTTGTCTGTAGCTTCACCGTGATGACTGTCAGCAGCATGGTTTTGGCCATTGAGTGATAACATGTACCCTCAAAGTGCCTGTGTGTCCTTAGAAAGAGTGAATATAGTGGTCTCCTTCACTGCCGTGGAGGCCTTGCAGGTAGCAGTTGTGGCTTTTCTGTTGCATTTGCTCATGGCATGGCCTGGCGGGTAGGAAGTGCTGGAACTTGTTGGAGAACAATTCTGTAGTGCAGACTTACTAGCAGTTGGATTGGAAATCTGAATTATCTCCGACAGGAAGATTACAGACAGAGATCGGCAACCAGATGTGAATATTGAGATAGTGGTGTGCGTGGTGTGTGTTAGGTGATTTAGTTTCATTTTTCCAGAGAACAGTTAAGTTTTAAATCCTGAAAAAAAAAGTCATGCATGATACAGATTTGACTTTTCATTTGGTTGGGTTTTTTTTCCTTAGGTCTAAAATTTGGGAGTTACCCATCAAAAAATATTCAGAAATGTGTTTCACTTGGACATGACTTTTCTGTTTCTCAGGCTTCTTGGTTCTTAAAATACATACTTATGTGTGTTCCTTGAATTCTGAAGAGCATGTATGATAGAAAAAGCAAAAAGGATATCTACTTTCCCAGATTTTAGAATGTCTGCATATTTAGGCTACAGGCTATGAAGGGTGAAGGCTTGGTTTGTCTGTTAAAAGTTTGTTTTTGTACCAATAGTTTGGAAAAAGGCAGCCAGGCACACATCTGGTATCTAATTACTTTCAGCACAGGGTACAGTTATTCGCACTCTGTTTTGTGATGTGCAGTTCTGTGCAGGTGCATCAGGGCGTCTGGCTCTCCTCCTTGGAACTCACTTTGGTTACTGACTCCAGAGAGTGCTCCAGTTAGAAGCCAAGATCTAGTGGATGATCTTAGGGTTGTACATGCACTTCTGTATTAATGCTGGAATGTACCTGGACAGTCAGTTGATTACCAGAGTAATAAAGTCTAAATGATACCTTTACAGGCACAATTTTAAAAGGTGGATTTCATGTACCTTCATCAAATAAGCCTGTATTTTGAGGAACGGAGTGCCTCGATTTTTGCTTAGGGGGTGCCTACTCTTTGTAAACACACTGATCCACTCTTTAGGTATAAAAGCATCATTTTAAATGAATCTACGTTAAAAGCAATCAGAAATGGAAGTTCTGTAGTCCATTTTTGATGTGGTGCTAGAAAAGCACACTGCATTAGCATTTCATAGTCCAGCATTTTCCACATCATGTATTTTTTTTCTTAGCCGTGAAATTTCTGCAGATTGTTATGCAAAACAGTTTTGTGTCTCTGTGTGACTGGGAAGACAGCTGTTAGTCCTAATGAGGAGTGCTAGCATTACAGTATTTCCGTTGATTGAGACCCACGGAGGGAGCAGAATGTTCCAGATCAGGCAGTGGTGTGTGGTGAGAAGGTACCATACTGTCAGCTGGAAGTACATGCTCGGCTGCTCTCCACGACAAGATAAATGAGTTTTGCTGGAGTTTGGCAGAGTCTGAAGCTTTTCCAGTGAGCGGTTGTAGCTTACCAGCCTCCCAGTGGGACCCGTGGTCCAAGGGTGCCTTTAAAACTACTGCCTCTCTGCCAATTTTTTTTCTTTTGATGTCCTACAATACCTGTCGATTGTGATTTATTAAAAACCTAATGTCTTTTAGCATTTCATTAATATAGGGTTAGATGATCTTTTGCTGAGTCTTTTTTCCTCCCATTAATTTAGTAAAATTTTAGCTGAAATTTAACTTGGCCAAAACCTCCTGAAGACTATTGTCCAAAGAGAAGCCATTGAGCGTCATTGCCTTTGGCTGTGCAAAGATCTGCCAGTGGTTGGTGCTCTGGAAGGCTTAACCTTCCATTTAAGGAACAGCAGTGCCTGAATTCAAATCCTCACACATGAGATTTCTATTTTAGTGCTGGTACAATTGACCTATGCTGTAACAGCTGTTAAAAAGTATTACAGACATATGTATATATTATATACATGGAAAGAGAGAGAGAATCAGATGGTTGATTTTACAGATTTACCCTCTCAGCCCCTGTCTTCCTTCATTGCATGTTGCTGTCTGCAGGCTGATACCATCTTTTGTGCCCCTGTAGGTATAATGCAGTGCTTCCTAGCTAGGGTGGTTTAGCCTGCTGGGAAACACTATTGGTTGTCATATGTGAGGATGGGGCACATGGTGGTATCTGATGAATAGAGCAAGGAGGCTGCTTGCCCCCCTTGCAGTATAAAAGATGCTCCTGAGATTAGGAGTCCTCCCAGTGTCAGTTCCAGGCTGGGGAATCAGTAGCAGCAAACTTAGGCATAGAGGGGTGGGCTGTGGCATGGACTGTCTCCTAGAAGTCAGATGTACTCTGAACACGCTGTTACCTTCATGTCATTCCTGATGGCTTTCCTGGGTGTCAACATTGTGGTACAGTTTTTGTCAGGTTTTGTTGAAATTTCTTGATTCTTAGTAGTTATACTCTGATATAATTTTTAGTATACTAATGCAGTGGACCCTTGGACTTAATTAGAATGCCACTTGTGTCCACTTTAATTAAGAAAATTTTCATAAATGGGGCAGAGTGACTGCATAGTGCTCATCTCATCAGAAGTCTGAATGGAACATGAAATCATATATCCTGGTACAGTTTCAGTGACAGGAACAACTGGCATTTAAATTGGAATTACCACATTCTGAGCATTGATACATGTAAATTCAGGATGTAGACACTAGTCTTTTGTCTGTGTGAACATACGATTTGTGAAGAGAACTAATAGGTAGAAATTTACATGCACATCATTTTGTAGGACAATTTCATTTTTTCACATAGTGCTGAGATATGTGTTAAGCCTTTGCACAGAGTAAGTGAACCCAGTTTTTGTGGTCATGGGGAAAGTTGTAGTGGTGAGGTGCGTGTGTGGAAAGCTTCTTCGTTTGTATATTTGGATCTGCTGACTCTGGCCCAAAGTCAGGCCAAGTCTTTCTCAGTAGAACAGTGGGACCATTGTCACTAACACATAGGCTAAAATGGACACTTGGCTTCCACCCTAGGGAGGAAGCAAGTCTTTTTAGGGCCTGTCGAAGAGATTAATGATAAAAATGGGAACTCATCTGCATAAAATAAAAATGACCTCTTGTACCTTTTACATATTTCTCCATGGCACTGAAATATGTTTTAAAGACTATGTGCATGAGTAACATATCTCAGTCCTCAGTTCACTGGAAAAATAAGCTTTTTATTACTTTTCCTTATTGAACTTTCCCAGGGAACACAGGAGATTGAATTTAGTCTTTCTTCAAGTGTTTTATTATAGCAGCACTATCTTCCACCAAGTGATTGTCAACTTTCAGTTGAGAGGAAGGTTAGCATCACTGGTTAACATGGAAACCACAGGCATGACTGACTGGGTCCACCTCAGCTGGGAGAGAGATTTGGTATTCTTTGAAAAAGTTGGTAGGACTTCTTCCAAGATGCAAGTCAAGTAATGACATTGCCACTGTTAAATTTTTAATCCTATTTCATCATTTGTTAAAATGTACATACTTAACACCGTATCAGACAATGTATTTTCTGCATTTCAAAAGTAAGGCTTATGAACTAGCTCCTTAAGTGACACAAGCTAAATGAAACCTTTTGATTTCTCATTTTTATAGCACTTTTGATGTTTAGTGCATGGTTCTTGCATGTCTTTGTCTTATCATTTCAAGTCTTTCTCTGTTGTATGACTGCCTCTTATCCAGTCATTTATTTCTCATTTAAAATATTAGGTTGTCAGAAAAGTCATGACATACTTTTCCATTTTTTCAAAGGTCATTTGTTTATATAACAAATTTAATCAGTGATATAATGCTCATTTTGTTCCATAACCTGTTGCCATCTTTCATTGAGCTTCACAATGTCTTGTTCATAAAAGAACCTGTCTTTATCAGCGATAAACTGAGTGAAGTGCAGATTTACAGCTTTATCTGAATTGAACTGTACCACACAATGAGTTTTAAAGATAGTGAAACAAATGGAAGTCTGACAGTACAGGGTCAGGCGAGTATGGTGGACGTGGCAACACATCCCATTCGAGCTCCAGTAATTTTTGATGGTAGATAAAACTTGGGTGTGGTCTTGCATTGTCATGATGGAACATGACTCCTTGATTACCAAGTTCTGGACATTTTGTGCTGATAGATTCATTCAAACTGTCCAGTTTCCAACAGTGCACATTGGAATTGATTGGTTCCTTGGTAGGGGCTTGAAAAACATGATACATTTAAAATTCTACCAAACCGAGAGTATGACCTTCCCTTGGTGAATGTCTGTGTTCGATGTTGTTTAAGGCAAATCACTACATCAGGACCAAGACTGTTCACGTACTACATTTCTATAAATAATCTACTTCTCATCACTAGTTATCAGTTGCTTTGAAAAAGGGTTGTTTTTCTCATATTTAATGAGTGCATCGCAGAAGTTTGTATCTGCTGTCAAATGAACTTCTCTCAGGTCACGAGGAACCCAAATATGGAGCTTGCTCTTGAGGTCTCAGTTCTTCGGGTGGCTGTTAAATGATGGATGGTCACTGTTCCTACAGTCTCCTGTGTTGTGTAATTTGGGTTTGATTCAATCAATGCCTTTATTTTTTCGTCTTCAACCTTGGTGGGCCTCCCTCCCCGAGGAACCTCATTAACGTTGAAATTACCAGTTTGGAATTTTATGAACAATCCTTGGCACTGGTGTTCTTGTGTGACTTTTAAGAAGCCTGATGCCTCTTCTTCCCTGTGTGGAAGTAAAATAGTAAAATATGGTGAAGAGACACAGTTTGGTTCCCATCTTTTAGTTTATTGTAAAATCCCCCAAACTCAAACAGTTTGCTCTTTTTTTGTTTGGAATGATGCTAGACCTGTCAGCTGTCAAATGACATAACAGTAACATAGATGTGACTGACTCTCATAGTTCTGAAAATGAAGACAAGGGTCATCTATTACAAAAATGGGTCATGACTTTCCCAACGACACAGTAAAAAAATTGTTAATTATCTTTGATTATATGAATAGATTCCAAGAGAGTAGTTCTGATGTTCTTCTCTTTGAACTCTTATTAAAAACTTGTGGTAAACATAAAATTTAATCATTGTTAATTATTTTAAGATATGTGTAGTTCAGTGGCAATGTGTAAATTCATATTTTTTGTGCTGTCACTACTATTTGGAGAACTTTCCATCATTCCAAACAGAAACTCTATACCTCCTAAACTCTCCTCTCCTGCCCGCCTTCTAGCCTCTGTTTTACTTTCCGCCTTGATTGACACCCTCTAGAGACTTTGTATAAGTGGGTTTCTTCTACAGTGTTTTGTGTGTTTTGTGTGTGTGTGTCATCTGTGTTTGTGTGTTTGTGTCTGGAAAGGGTACTGCCAGGTAGCTGAGAATACAGGTTGTATGCCATGATGCCTTTTTCAGCTTTAAAGGTGTATCCACATTGTAGTATGGATTATACTTTTCTTCCCTTTATGGCTAAATAGTATTCCATTGTAAAAATGTATCACATTTTGTTTTTTACTCCATCTGCAAATGCACTTTGGAGTTTTGTCAGCTTTCTTGGCTTTCGCTGATAGTACTGCTATGTTGGTAATACTCTTTGGGGTAGTCCGTAGTGTTGCTATGAGTTGGAAATATACCCAGAAATAGAATTGCTGGATCTTGTAGTAATTGTGTATTTAATTCACAAGTCATTATACTTTTTCTACCGGAAGTGCCACAGGGATTCTAATTTTTCTACTCCCTTATTAATGCTTATTTTCTGTTACTTTTTGATAATAGCCATTATAATGGGCGTGCATAGTGGTATGTCATCGTGTTTTTGCTTTGCATTTCTCTAATGATTAGTGATACTGCACATCTTTTCTTCCGAGATTGTTTGTATGTATGTCTCTGGAAAAATGTCTATTGAAATTCTTTGCCAGTTGTGAATTGTTGCCGAGTTGTCAGATTATTTTTCTCTTAACTTCTGACTAAACTGATTAAGAGTTGTAGTTGTAATTTTTAAAAATTCTCTGCTATCAGACCCCAAAGTATAAAAATTTCAACAGGTTCTATCTAATCTGTATTTTTATGGTATCTTCTGTGTACTCCTTTGCCTAGAGTAGAATCAAACTGTTTTGTAACTTTCTTGAGGAATCATATCTTTATTTAATGAAAGAGTGACTTTAAGAGGTAGAGGCAGGGTAGCGGGGGAGGCCCCCGTCAGCTTGGACATGTCACGTCGGCTTCCCTCTCCTTTGCCATCTCTGGAAGCAGGACAGTGTTAGTGTACAGAGTGGGAGGGTGGGTTGTAGCATCCTGCACCCTTACTATTGAGGCGTCTGACCCCATACTCTTTACTTGCAGCACTGTGACCTCAGCTGTGTTCACTGTGGGAGACAATGTTGTTTCGGGCAGTGATGACCGCACAGTGAAAGTATGGGATTTAAAAAATATGAGATCCCCAATTGCAACCATTCGCACAGACTCTGCCATTAACAGGTAAGGTTTAATTGTAGTTTAATGCCTTACTTGTATAGATCTAATGTTTAACTCAGATATCTTTGGGAGAAATGGTTCAAACACAGGTAAAATATATTTTATTGGCATTTTAATGCCAATTCAGTATTTTATTTTGTTTCTGAGACAGGGTCTCTTTCTGTAGCCCTGGCTAGTCTTGGACTCACTGTAATCCTCATGCCTTAGCTTCCCAGTGCTGTGCCCTTTTTTTGGAGATGAGTCCTCGCTCTATAGCCCAGGCTGGTCCCGAGCTCACTATGGAGCCAGGCTGTTCTTGGACTCATGGCCATCCTCCTGTCCTCAGACTCCTGAGTGCTGGGTTTACAGGTGTGTGCCATCAGGACTTTGTGCTTACTAGGCAAGTGCTTTAACCAATGTGCCATTCCTCCAGCCCACAAATCCAGTATTTTAGAAAAACTTGTTTGCATGCAGCATTATATCAGATTGATGTAGTGAGGTTTGTAAGAATAAGAACGAGCCATCCTTGAAATGTGGATCATTTGGGAGCATCCTCTTGCATCAGTATCTGTAAATTAAAAAGTTTATGCTGCTACTATTTTTAACATGAACCATTTTTATCTCTTTGCAGGATTAATGTATGTGTTGGCCAAAAAATCATAGCCCTTCCGCATGACAACCGACAAGTGCGATTGTTTGATATGTCAGGAGTGCGGCTAGCACGGCTTCCCCGAAGCAGTCGACAGGTAACAGTTAATACATGTTCACAGAGCATGTTAGAGGAGATCTTAGAATTTCAGTCCTTAAATCATTGCTGTCTGATGGAAACATAATGGAAGCCACATAATGATTTTAAATTTTTTAACACTACATTAGAAAATGAGACAAATCCATTTTTAAAATTATAATACTTCATTAGTCAAATACACCTAAAATAGTATGATCTCAATATGGAATCAGTGTAAAAATATTAGAGATTCTTTAATTTGTACCCTCTTAGAAGTTTTTGAATGCTGAATTTTCATTGGAAATACTTGATGTAATTTAGTGTTCACAAAATTTAGCTGAAAAAGTAAAGCCAGCATACCCAAGTTGATCCAAACCTAATTGAGTTTGAGTTTTCAAGTTTAAAATAACTAAGATCAGATGCTGAATTCCTTGGTTTCCATGGGCACGTTTGATGAGCTAATTGTTACTTGTGTTAGTGGCTGCTGTGTTGGAGAGCTTGATCTTAGATTTTTTAAAACTGAATTTGAAAGGCTATTTATTCCTTGTTTTATTTGGCCCCATGTGTATTTTTTCTAAAAACAGTATTAAAATAGTATTAGAAGTCTTTGAGTGAAATTCGTTTAACTTACCTGAAAATATTTTCTAGCCCCATTTATTCATTTAAAAATTACAAATTAAAGTATTATTGATTGAGTCTCATTGTAGCCTTAGTCATTTCCCTGGTGAGCCACAGAGCTTGTTGTGAGCCCCAATTCATTCATTCATTCTGTGATCTGATGTCACCCCATCACCGTGGTGTATCCAGTGCACCACTGAAAGCCTGCTGCTGTGCTCAGTAGTTTTGGCTTCTTTATACTAATCCTGTGTGTTTTTTAAAAAATATTTCATCACTTCGAGCAGCATAGTTATTTAACTGAGGTTTTATGTTTCTTGCCTTGGTAACAAAGCAGTAATTCTGGCTTGCCTGGTTATTCACAGGGTCACAGAAGAATGGTGTGCTGTTCAGCGTGGAGTGAGGACCACCCTGTGTGCAACCTGTTCACCTGTGGATTTGATCGGCAAGCAATTGGCTGGAACATCAACATTCCTGCATTGTTACAAGAAAAATAAGGTCACTGATGTTCCTTGGTTTTGTAGTTTGCCATGGACCTTTGATTCATGCAGGCTTTTCTGCGTATCAGCCATTTGTGTGAGAGTTTGATCCTGGGGCCGTTGCTCTGTGTATGTTCTTTCCACATTGTGCCCAGCTTGCATGAAATGTACAGAGAAATGTGTGGTCATATTTTTTTATTTTTGTCTCATGTGTATACATAGGCATCTTCTGGTCCGTAGAAGTGAAGCTCACCTACCACGTAGCACATTCAGTGCTTGTGACTTGTTGCCATGTGACAGATGAGCAGTAGGGCATTATATTCGTGTGAATTCAATGTGAACCTACGTACTTATTGTAAGGCATAAACAGTCTGTTGCATTTTCTGGAATAATTTATACTTACCTACCTTACCAGGAAGATGGCAGAGCTGCCTTTGCGCTGGCTAGTGAGTGGCAGGAATGATAAAAGATTTCATGTTTACTTTTTTGTATGAAGTCTTAGCATGTGCTGTTGTGTAATTCAATTTTAACTCTTCTGTTATAGTTCTGTAAAAATAACCTGGATTTGCAACATTCAGAGAGTTTCTTCTGAAAAGAAAACATTTCTGCTCTTTTTATAGAAAATCATTTCAATCTCCTGAGGTCTCATACTAGCAAATTCTAATCACTGATTCTAGATATTAAGCAAAATTTAAAGCACTTTAGTTTATAGCTGTGGTTATAAACAGTTTTTAGAAGTTTCAAATGACCTACCATTGAATGTGACTTGACCTTTTATAAGAAGGCCCTGCTACCCGAAAACAAAATCCTATTTATTTTTTACATCTTTGGTTTGCATATTTCCAAATGGGTTCACTTTCTTGGTGGTATTTGAGAGCCAACAATGCAAATAAATGAGTACTACCTCAAAAATAAATATTTGGAAAACTTTGGAGTCTCACTGTTGCCTAGCTAAAGCACTTTTGATTTATAGCTGGAATACTGAATTTAATTTAGAAGGCAAGAAGGACAATCATACCAAATGTACCTTGAAGGTTCCTCAATTAGGCTACCAAGATGAAACCCTAACAGATCATTCATAGATAACAAGATGCTTTCCTCTCGATAGCTGGGTGCTTCTCAGTGCCAATCCTGCTATTACGTAAGTGAGCCTGTTGTCCTTGCCTTCTTAGAAATTGCTCTTTGTCTGATAATTGTAAGTTAATGTTTCTTGTTGAGTTACAGTTTTGATAAGAGACATCTCAGTTGCTGACCCTCCCGTTTCATTCTTTCACATATGGCCACTGGAGGCTGATCATGCAGAGGCATAGGAAGGTGATATTTAAAGCTGTCGCAGTGACCCCCACTTCCACCCCACCCCATTGTGTTTTCCTGTGTTTTGTGGTCATGCAGGGGGACATCTGATCTGGTGACTGGTAGGTGCCATTGGCTGAAGTGTATGCCTGAGCACATAGGGTGTTCCCAGTACCCTTTTGTGGAACTTACCAAGAGCGAGAAGCCCCCTTATGATTGGAACTCTTTACTTAGGTCCTGATGTGGCTGGGAGGAGGGACTCAGGAATAGCCAGTAATGATATAAGAACAGAGTGGAGGTTGCTAAGGGACAAACCACAAATGTCTTAGAGGAATTTAATATTTTAGGCTCAAAGATGTGTTTTTAAAATTCTGACATTTTCTGACCACTGGCATTCTGGCCACAGTGCTTTTAAGGACTGAAATCAGGCTAGTCACTGTGGTTGATTAGAATTTCAAGTTTCAACCCCTGCTGTTCTGACTGTAATTTGCTTGATGGAGTGCTGAATTGAAGTATGTGCTGTGGCCTCATTTTACCGTACAGTGAGAAGTGCCAACCATGTCCCCTCTCACTGTCCTGCATATGCAGAGACAGGAATCTGGAGGACTTGCTGCGGTGAGCCACCACACAGGCTTTGTGCTCAGCTTCCTTCTATTTTAACTCAAAAGTCTAGATGTCTTAGGATGATCACTAGGAACATTGAGATGTGTATGGAAATAGCTAAACCCAATTTAAAAACCAGATGAAAATATTTTGAAGCTTTTAAAAATATTTATCTATGGTGGCCAGTTAATTCTGAGCAGACTAGTGACCTTCCCTGCCAACTGCTGCTCAACTTCTCTTGCTAATTGGAGGGACCAGCCTCCGACACCAGAATTGAAAGGCTCCTCACGCATTTCCATGAGGGTAGGGGAGACCCTAACGGTGCTCGAGCAGAGTTCTCAGGAGCAGGATGTGACTTTCTGTTAACTACTGTGTCATCTTTTAGCATAATCTCATCCCACTGCTGCTGTGGCCATAGCTATTGGTATTTTCAAAGGATTAGGGATATTGCATGTGTGTGCGTGCGTGTATGTGCACATGTGGTTGAAATTAAGTCATGCTGTCATCCACATGTGATCTCATCTGAAATAGTGTTTCAGGATAGGAACACTATTATGTGCTGACATGTCCAGAATTTCATTTAATAATGGAAGGAAAGTGTGTGGTTATTAAGAAATGTTTGTTGATACAAAATTTCATAAGGTTATTTGTTGTTGAGACAAAGCAAGACTCAAACACTGCACATCAGTTTATGTAGTGTCAAAAATTCTGTATATATTTTAGAATCTGAATACTATGTAAAATCATTTGTTACTTAAATCTGTGAAAACATTTCTTTGGAGGAAAAAGTATGCATTTATAAGTGTCCTGTGGAATCAGTTATTTTTATTGTATTGATGTAATTGTTTTTAAGTGTTCAGCGTCTTCATTGCAATATGAAATTCATTAAAACATCCATGTTCTGTACTTACTATTATAAAAGTTTTATGTTCCTGGGTCTCTTATTTTTACTTTGTATGTTTTGCTATGTGAAATGTTGTTAATAGTTATGTAAACATCACAATTGCCTAGAAATTGAACAAATGATGATATTGCCTACTTGAAAAATTAAAAAACCCAATTGTATTATATTTCTTATCCATCTCTTATGCTAAAATTAAATGATACATAATGATGCCTGTTTGTCCTCCATCACCTCCTCAAGACCAAAGAAATTAACTGCTTGACCAAATAGAAGCTTTTGGTAAGGTTTCTCAGTGTCATAAAATGTTTTACTGCTTTTACTGCAGCAGGCTTGCTTGCAAGCTGAAGACATTATTGAAAGTCAGCCCCAATTTCTGTGGGCGCTTGCACATTAAACTGGCAGCACTGACTTACATGGCACTGTACACTCATCCAAGTGAGTGAAGCACTGTGGTCGATACGGAGACCTCAGATGGGGTTCCAGCAGTGCTGGGCACTTCCCTGCTTGTCCGTAGCTGCTTTTTCTGACTTGGAATGCTCGCTGCCTGAATTCTGTAGGCATCCAGATAGCGTTCAAACTCCGAGAGGTCTGTGTCTCTCCTCTACTTGACTTTCTTACCACACTTCTGAGATAGCATGTGGTTTTCTAAATTTCATAATTACATCATCAGTTAAAAGTTCATATTAGATTAAAAAAATCAAGAAAATTCATTGCTGTGATGCACCAAAATGTTGCTGAAACATCTTACTACTTATAGATTTGTTTCCCCTAATGATTTGGAATTCTAAAAAAATCATTTAAAAATTAGGAATACTTCAATTATTATTTGTGGCAAATGATATTTAGTTAATACTATGATGGGAAGAAGCTAACATCTCTTTGGGTATTGGGAAGGAGAGTCTCGCTTTGTAGCCCAGGCTGGCCTTGGACTCAGGATAATCATCCTGTCTCAGCCTCACAACTACTGGGATTATAGGCATGTGCCACCATACCCGCTTTTATGTGGTGCTGGGGAATTGAACTTGGGTACTTAGCATCTGCTAGGTAAGCACTTTAACCACTGAGCTATTCCTCCAGCGGGTATTGGGAAAGAAAAGCCAACCAGTGGAACCGAAGGAGATCAAAATACGTTGAAACATGTATTCATATATTTTGGGCTATCAGAATAAAAATACAAAATTTAGCCTAATTTAGTTGTCTAGGATAGAGGGGGAGAGGGAGCTGTGGAGGCGGAGGATGGGATCGGGGAGAGCTCAGCATTGGCAATATTGCTGGGTCCAAGGGTGCAGGCCAGTAATCAATCCCAGCACTTGGAGAGACTGAGGAAGGTCAGAATATATGAGGCCAGTCTGGATTTTAGCAGTTCCACCTTATTTTAATATAAAAACTGCTCAGGATGCTAGCTCAGTTGGAAGACCCTGAGCTCATCCCTAGTACCACAAAAAGAAAAGGCAATAATCCCTTTTTTATGGTACTGAGAATAAAGCTACATCTTCAGCCCCTTTTTGTTTTGAGACAGGACCTCACTGAATCAACCAGGCATGATCCAACTCGTGATCCTCCTAGCGTGCTGGGATTACAGGTCTGCGCCACTGGGCTGGGCTAATGATGTTCTGTTCTTAAATTGGAGGCTGGGGATGCAAGTTTTGTTTTTTCAGTTTTCATGCTTCATAACAAATATCTTTATAGAATTCCTTTAATTTATATAATTGAAAGGAATAAAATAAGAGAAGGTATATACTACTTCAGACAGATAAAATGAATGCTGTATACTGTTTTTTGACAGAATCAGTTTCAAACTTACTGCATAGTCACCTTTTATTCACTTTGAGTATTAGCTACTTTTTTCCCATTTAACAATACGTAGCGTTATGACTCTAAAAGGTGGGATTTTCTTCCGTTGGCGTGTACATTTCATGGGAGGAAACACAAAGCCAATTTTGTTCCAAGAAAATGTTCCTGATAACTGGCCTCCCAGGAAATGGTGAAGCAGGCAGCACGGCCTTACGGTGTCAACATTGGGCAGGTTCCAAATACGTTTTAGAAACCCTAGCTTTCAAGTAGGAAATGTAATAAGGATTTCATTTACCAGGTGTGAACATAAAACAATAAAAGTAGTTTTCTTATGTTGTTCATAAACCAGGACTGAAGATGATTTCAAGCCCAGGAGACAGGACAAAAATTGTGCAGGGCAGTGGCCACATGTTGAAATAGGAACTGTTGTTCTCCAAGCCCGTGTATTGTTTGAATAGATGGATAAGTCCTAGAATATTGGCTTTAGATATTTTCTACAATGCATTTGCATTACAGCTGTCTTCTGTTTTCTGAAGTGATTATTATTATAGGAATGGCCAGTGTCCTTCCTAGTGATACAGTTGATTGTATGTAGTCCCTCTCCAATTCTTGTTAGATTCAGCTAATTTCATTTTTTGTTTTTGAAGAATTTTATTTGACATACCACACACAGAACATATTTAAAGTGTATTACTTGATGAGTTTCAGCAAATATATTTACCCACAAACTCATCTCAATATAATATACTGGCAACCACCCAAAAAAGTACAAATTTTCTTTTTTTGATGTGTCTGGCTGGGTCTTTTTGAATCGATGTCTTTGAGTTACATGAGTCACTGATTAACTGAATTTTTATATTCTGTGTATAGGGTTTGTATTCTGCTTTGATATTTAAATTTATCATTTGTGCTTAATTTTTTTCCTACAGTCTTAAGGAAAAGGTCATTGATATGAGATACTTTTTTCCCTTTAAGATATTTAGTGCCATAATTTTTTTTGTGTGTGAATCCTACCGTAGTGGCATTCTTCAGGCTTTGATATATTCTTTTCATCCATTTCACAATACTTTTTAACCTTTGTTTTCTTTGATTTTTAAAGGGTGTGTTAGTTTCCTAACAGTGGAACTTTCTTCATATTGGAGAGGGCCCCAATCCCAAAAGGAGTGGCAGCATTGTCTCCAATATTCACTTCAGATTATCTCAAGTGCTGTTATATGACTTCTCAGGAAAAGGGATAAAAGGCTGTGGCTGTGTTGACCCACAGGACGTATGACTGGGATTATCAAGGGCTTTTCAGAATCTTCATGCAGGGCAGTCACCTAATGTTTGATGTGAATTCACAGCAGTTTATAATTTCCATCACCTTTCTTTAATTTTTCTTTTCTTTCTTTCTTTTGGCAGAGTCTTACTCTGTAGTTCAAGCTTGTCTAGAACACATGGCAATCCTCCTGTCTCAGCCTCCTGAATGCTAGGATTATATGCGTGTGCCACCACCCATCACTTTTCTAGCTGGGAGTCTTATTCTATTTAACAGAATCTTAAATCTGCTAGGAAAGAGGAGCTCAGAAATACTCCGTCCAGCTAGGTACTGCCTCTGGGATGCGGAATTTCTAAGAAATCCCGGGGCTTCTGTGGAGTCAGGAGAAATGAAGTGGATCTCTTGGAGGCAGGGCCGCAGGCCGCCAGTGGATGGACGTGACTGGACGCTCTCCTCAGGTGGCCCAGTGCACTGGCATCCCGGCACACTTGCCAGACCCCTGGGACAATCTCCAGGATGCCTTCTGACATGCCATACTATTTTTCATATCAACTGATGCTTCAGAATTCAGGTTTTTATGAGTGGGAGATGTTGCTCAGTGGTTAGAGTGCTTGCCTACTGGGCATAAGGCCCTGGGTCCAATTCCTCAGCAGTATACAAAATTAGGCATGATGGTGCATGCTTGTAATGTTAGCACTCGGGATGCTGAGGTAGGAGGACTGTTGTGAGTTCAAGGCCAGCCTGAGCTAGGTAGTGAGTTTAGGACCAGCTTAGACGACAAAGTGATACCCTATCTCCCAAAAAAAAAAAAAAAAAAAAGCAAGCATACTTTTGCCCTTTCTCTGTCTTCCTATTCCTTTCCTCCTTCCCGTAGTTTTGGTTTTTTTTTTTTTTTTTTTTTTTTTGTTTTTTTTGGAAAAAGAGTCTTGTTCTGTAGTCCTGAATTCATTATGTAGCTCAGGCTGGTCTTTAACACACAGCAATCCTCCTGCCCCAGCCTCCTCAGTGCTGGTATTATAGGTGCGTGCCACCATGCCCAGTTTATGTGGTTCTGGAAAATCACCCAGGGACTCATGCTTGCTAAGCAAGTGCTTTAACTGCTGAGGTATGCCTGCAGCCCCTTTTGCCTTTTCTTGAAAGTATCAGACTACCAGACAAAGGTGGGCCAGTGTTTCCGCAATGCACTTAGCTGTCCTGTGTAGACAGCTGAGAGCCCAGGTTCCTGCCTCCCTCGGCTCAGCCACATCAGCTGCTGCAGGACCCTGAGCTTGAACCCCACAGAGCACACGTCAGTCACTGTCTAGGTGTTGTTTCCAGAGCCCTCCTCTGCTTGGAGTCCCAGGCCCCATGCCTGAGGTTCCCAGATATCCTGGGTGACAAAAACCTCCTCAGACCAATATTCATTTTTCTACAGCTTTGGATTCTGAAAAACTTTGTGACTACAGAAAAATGAAAAAGGTTTTACAACCAAAATCCCCATTTTCACCGCTTGGCTTTTATGATTAGCATTTTATATTCTGGGGGCAGGAAGGTAGCACAGTTGCAGAACATGTGCTTAGAATGTCCACGGTGCTTTGTTCTATCCCCATCACACATAAACATGCACACACACACACACACACACAACCAAATAAATGATTGACTGAATGGATTCACATCACTGCATTTATAACATGGAATTTAGAAGCCTTAAATTCCCATGAGGTGTCCTGGCCACATTTCTGCCTGTCTCTGGAAAGAGGAGAACGTCTTCACTTCATGGCCACAATAAACAGCTGTGAAGATCACAGCCGAAGGATGCGGGAACTTTGTGTGCAGGTTACTATGGCAGTTATCTGTGTTTTCAAACATCATAGGGTGGAAATTGCTTCCCTCAGCAGTGTCCATTTTTAATCTGCATATTAGCCCTTTCTGCAAATCAGTGCCTGGCAGGAAAACGGATCTGTCGTTAGACTGGGTGACTCTGGCGGCCTCTCTGTGGAACAGGGAAAGAGAAGAGAACAATTTCCCACCCTCTCTGCCATTCTGAAGCCACGGATCCTAACTGACAGCAGAGACAATGTAATGGGTCTTGGAGCCTGGGCGAGGAGCTGGTTAGCACTGCTGTGGGGACACCCAGCTTCGTCCTCAAGCTCCTTTTCTACTGCTGCTTCCCTTCCTATCTATCCTTGGGCTCCCACTGCCCTCCTGATGTTTCCTCCATCGTATTCACACACATGTGAGCACATTCACACACATGCCAGCGTGTACCTCATGCACACACATGCACGTACCCAGACACAAATATGCACATACCACACACATACACCATGAGAGCCTTCACAAGCGAAGCTACCCCACAAAGCATGCACACGTTTCATGTACCATCATAAATAAGTGCACACACATACCACATACATGCTTATCTGTGAGCCCTCACAAATGAGGATGCTTCACACAAACACACATATTGCATACCAGCACAGACATGCACACACATTTACACCACACACATGCATACATGTGAGCCCTCACAAATGAGAATGTCACACACAAACATGAACACATGTGTACCTTCATAAGCATGAACACACATCTACACCACACACATGTGAGCCCTCAATGCCCCACACAAACATGCACACGTGTGCTACCACACAAATATGCATGCACACACAGCACACACATGCATATGTGATCCCTCAAAGTGAGGATACCCCAAGCATACATGCATTTATGCACACACACTACACAATCACACATGCATACATGATGGAGGCTCCTTTTGTCTCCTGCTGCTGTGGGTCCCTCTCTCCCCCACCCTCTTCCATCATATGCTTGTGGTATAAGAAATGATCCGGCCTCTCTCAGCCTCTGGGAACATGAGCCAGGAATGCAGAGGGGCTGGGGACACAGTCGCCACAGCGAGCAGGAGCTCCTTCTCCCGGGATGCACTGCAGAGTGTAAAGTGGGAGTGGCGTGCGGGACTCGCGAGCACAGGCAGCTTTGGGTGAGAGCCACAAAGGTCTCTGTGAGTGGCAGGAGGAGCTAGAGGCCCTGAGAGCCCCAGGACGGTCCTGGCAAGAGTGTCCAAGGTGAAGGTGGCAAGGGAGGAAGGAAGGGGAGCAAGAGGACGCGACAGTGAAGCTGGCCAGTCTGGCTGTGGGTGAAAAGGGCTGAAATACCCTGCCATTCCAGAAGACATCCTGTATGTGAAGCCTCAGAGACATGAGGGTCTGACGTGAGAACGTCACGGCATTCTTTAATTATTTAGACAGACCGAGATGCAGAGGGACAGACAGTCCGCCTCCTGACCTACCTGGGTAGTGAAGTCCCTTAGGGAGACAGGCTTGCTCAGGGCGGATGCGATGAGTCAATTCTTCACAGGGTGTTCAGTGCCCCCTTGTGGAGAGGAGGACACCTGCCATGTCCCGATGCTTCCAGAAGGTGATCAAGTACTCCGAAGCTGTTTGAGCAGGAGGCAGGAGGAGGAGAGTAAATACTCCCTTTGCTGGAGTTTCTGCCATGGCATCAAATAGAACAAATCATCAGCATTCCAGAAATACAGCCATGTGGGTTGCTGTCAAATAACGCCTGCTTGTCCAAGTCAAAAGCTTCAAAGAATGAACCATGTTTCAGGTTATGAAACATTTCTCATGTTTCGGTTCAGGAGTTTTAGGGAAAAAAAAGGGCTGGGTGTAGTTTGAACTGGTTCAACAGGTAGTTTACTGAATCACAAACAGACATGTCTAAAAAAAAGGATTACTTTCTGGGCTTCTAAAATATTCAGTTTTGCTCATAGACTCATACTGAGTCTCACAGTCTGAGTATCCTGGAAGTATACTGCTAGTAAGAGGTACAGATACCACTTGGATGGCAAATAACCTGTCAATCAAATGTCCGCCTCAAAGTCCTTCCTATTAAATAACCATAAGCGAAAAATGCCAGCGTCTCTCAGGAGGAATTCTGTCTCTCATCTTGATTGAATGGGTTGTTCACTAGGCTGTGGGAGCTGCCTGTGTGGAAAATGTACAATCTTCAAGCGGGTGGTACCCTGTGTGGCTTTTAAGCAAATTCAAGAACAGAATATAGGACTGGGTGCCGGGGCACACGTCTGTCATTCCGGCTACTTGGGAAGCTGAGACAGGAGGATCACAAACTTGAGCTCAACCTGGACAATTTAACAGGCCTCTCTCTCAAAATATAAAGGGTGGTAGGTACAGCTCAAGAGTGAAGGCCTTGCCGAGCGTGCACAAGCTTCAGGGTTCAAACCTCAGGGGGAAAAAAATTTAGGGTTTCTCCAGTAGCATCGTATGTGTTATGGTTCGGGTCTGTGGCGTCCCCCAGAGGCATCATGGTTTGGACATTGTGGATCAAGTACTGACGCGGTTAGGAGGTGGGGCCTGGCTGGACGGGGCAGCGTAGTTCCGCCCTCCCTCCAGCGCTCGGCTTCCGCCCTGCCACGCGACGAGGCGACCTTGGCTGCGTCCCTTCCTGCGTCTTCACTAAGGCTAGCCGCCCACAAACGGAATGCGACCTTCTGAAACTAAGCTGAAATGCATCTTCCCTCCCCTAAGTGGTGGAGGTCCGGAATTCTGTCCCAGCGATGAGAAAGAAAGGAACTAAGGCATTGTGTCACTACGTACCCGGATGTGTCCGTCAGATTTCAGCGTCGCAAGCTGTGGAATTAGGTCACTCGAGCTTTAAAAGGAAAAGGAGGGATTCAGATTTGTGCCCAGCTTGGGCAACAGAGTGACTTAGCGAGACCCTGCCTCAAAATCAAGCATAAAATAAGAATAGGCTGGGAATATAGCTCCACGGAAAGGCCGATGGTCTGAATCCTCAATAACGCACGCACGCACGCACGCACGTACACGCACAACGCATGCACGCGCACGCACGCACGCACACGGCGCCTGATTGCGCTCTGCCAGCCTTCTGCATAGGTCAACTCCAGTCAGTCAGGCAGCGGCCCGACGACGAGAGGAGGTAGAGGTCGCCGTCCCCGGGAATGTTAGGCGTCGCGGCCCATTCTGTTGCACGTATGATCAGGAACTCGGCGATTTTACGACGATTTTCAGCTGTTGCCATCACAACCCGTGGCCCCCGACGCAGGTCAGGGCGCGCCAGCGGGCCCAGCGTGGAGGTGCTCAAGGGCCGCTCAGGGATTGGAGAGCTGGCTTTTTTCCAAGGGGACTCTCCCCGCCAGACAGTCCATGAGAGACGAGCAAGGGCTCCCTGGTGTACGAGGCCTCAGCACCAAGACTAAAGCTTCCAGCTTAGTTACCCAGGCCGTGCAAGGTAATAGTTTCCTTTTTTAGGGGTGGGGTGGGGTAAGCTACTGGGGTTTACGACTGGAATCTTCACACGGAGCTACGTTCCCAGACCATTTTTTGTTTTTGACTTTGATCCAGGCTCTTGCAAAACTGACCAGGCTCGACTCAGACTTGCAAACAGCCTATCTCAGCCTCCCAGAGTGCTGGGATCACAGGCCTGTGCCACTGGGCCCAGCCCTAAATTTTAAGTTTATTGAGGGATCCCACCCCTTCTGTCTCCGTGAATGGTACACGCGCACCCTCACAGAGACACAGATTTATTTATGTATACTTTTTGAGACAGGGTCTTGTGCTATGGTCCAGGCTGGCACTGAGCTCACTGTTTAGTTCAGGCTGGCCTCTTTTGAACCCATGGCCATCCTCCTGCCTCAGCCTCCCAAATGCTGGGACTCCAGGTGCGTACCAGCTTTACACAAACACAGATTTACTACGTCACAGTGTTCTTCAGCACACCACCGAGATTGTGCATTTGAGCAGCTGAACATTTGTTTTGCTGCATTTAGAAATGTTACAGAGTTGGCGTTGGTGACAGATGGATCTCAAGCTCCTGACCTCCCAAATCCGTTTCTCCAAATGGAAAAACACACACACGTTTGTGCTGGTAGGAAATGGCATTGAGGGGACTTGATTTGCCCCTTGCAAGGGTTCACTAGGCAGCTGAGCACGCTTCATGTATGTAGCATCATGCCTGATTCTGGTGTCACGGAATAAATCACCACGCCCAGCAGGTTCAACATATTTCTGAGAAATCACATTAATGATAAAGAATGACCCAGGTAAAGGGATAATAATGGGCCTTATTTGTCCACTGAAGTCTCCTGTATGTCTGGGAAGCTAGAGGCCCAAGGGGAAAGAGGAGAAGCTGAGGTTTCCCCCACCATCTTCCCAGCCTTGGAGTTTTGCCTGGATTAAAACGTAGTCCGAACTCAGCCAGAATTACCCACAGAAGGCACAACATTTTAGGTAATTAGTTTTGTGTCTTCTTGTTTGAGGGGTGAAAAAGAAAGAAAATTGCTTTGTTTTGTGAATATGCACAGACTCTAGCATAAAAAAGAATGTTTTATTTCAATCCATATTTGAAGCCTTCCAGTGCAAGAAAGTGTCTCAGTGGTGGGAGTCTCAGAATCAGGGCACAAAATTAGGACAGGCAAGCCTGCCCTTCTGCACACCAGGATTTACCTTCTTTTGTCTTGTTCTTCCGTTGCTGTTGTAGAGCATGGTGCTGCTCTGCCCACCTGCTTCTCTCTGTAGGTCCCTCCAACACCCCTGCCTCTTTCAGCTTTCCTCCTAAATTCTCTCTCTCTCTCTTTCTTCCATCTTCTGATGTCACTCGTTTGGTGTTCTCATCTCACCTATGACTCTAGCGCTTGGTATTTCACCGGCCCAGGCAATGCTCAGTCCTGAGAGAGCGCAGGATTCTTGTTTTACACTCTTTTTCTCTTCAACCATTCTCTAAAAATGTATTTACTGGTCTAGTTCTTCTATGTCTCTAAAATAAGTTTATTTATTTATTTATTTATTTATTTTTTGCACTTTCCAGGCACTGGCCTTGGCATCCGTGGAGGGGATGTGGTGTGTGTGTGGGGGGGGGGGGGACAAGGGTGGAAGGGAGGGTGGTGCTGGAGTCCCTTCCTATTTTATTCAATTGTTTGCTGTGATAGTTAGTAATCTGGACAGGACCAACAGCTGCCTGGATTGCTCGGTTGTTTGGAAGTGTCACGACTTTCTAATTCTTCCTGAGACATTTTATTGGATTCGTGGCTTCATTCCCACATTGTGTGACATTTGGGTGGCAGACAAGCTGCCTGTTGGGAAAGAAAGAGCCCAAGGAAACGAATAGCCCTACACTTGTGGCTTTAAAGTATTCTAAATAAATAAAATGCTTCCCAGGTCCTTGAAATGTCTGGGACCCTGATTTCAGGGCTGAACATTAACTCTCGGTTCAGCATCTTTCTGTTCAGCTTCCTAAATTGAGTGTTTCCTTCTCACTTGGAAACCCCTCCAAGGACGTGACCAAGTGTCCTCCACCCTGTCACCTGCTTCAGTTTTCCTGAAGGTCTGTGTGTGTGTGTGTGTGTGTGTGTGTGTGTGTGTATGGGGGGGTGTGGTCCTGAGGGTCCAGCCCATGGCCTTCACACTGAGCTACATCACCAGCTCATTGTTACTGTTTTCGTTTTGAGACAGGATCCCTAAGTTGCCCAGGCTGGGCTCTAACTCGAGATCTTTCTGCCTCAGCCTCCCAGAGTGTTAGATTTAAAGGCCTGTGCATGCCAAGGGCCTGCCTTGAATCGTTCCTGTCTTCTCTCAAAATCTGACAGAGACAGGTGTGCCCTGTTAACTTTGTGCTCCTTCTCACCTTAGTCTGAAATCTGGGTTTCGGGGACTTTTTGTAGGACATAGAGTCCTTCCCAGGCAGCACACCAGGGGGCAGGACAACTTGTCAGATGCCAGAGCACCTCTGGGGGCCACGTCCGCTTTCTTAGGAATAGGCAAAAATGTGTTCGTATATAATTTATGTGCCTGTAGGCACTGTAAGGTAATATAATGGGCCTGTCAGGGCAGCGTGTTGTTTGCTTTGAAATATGCCTGTCAACATCCTCTCTTAAAGCTGCTGGGAGTATGGGGTGACTTTTGATGCACTGGTTGCAAGAAAAGCCCCCAGGCTTACCTGGGCCTCATTCTTTAACTCTTCCACCCGTGTTCAGAAACGCAGAACGCCATCGTCCACACGGCTGGCTGGTTGCTCCGGTTTGATTGCTGAGGCCGGAGAAGCACTGCTGCTGCTCGTTGCAGCTGACGATTTTCGTCAATCTGTGAGATCAGTTTCAGGAAGTCATGTGCGACACATACCAGCTCCAAGCAGGGTGGACACTGATTTGCTGAGCTCTGACCTTGTGTGTTGTGTGCACGTGTGAGTGTGTACATGTGTGCTTATGTGTGCTTGTGTGTGCCCTCCTGCTGCAGGGAGGACAGCGCCATTTTCCCGAGTTCCACGTGCAGGTTTTTTGTCCATATGGGGCACCTTCTGGAGGGAAAGCCCCCTTCTGTGATCCGTCAATATATGCATCTAAGTGAGCAGCCCCAGAGCTTATGCACAGATGCTGAGAGACTATAGTTTTGTGGATCTTTTTCTTTTCTCACTCTTCTCTTTTTAAATTTTATTCATTTTATTCATGGTACTGGGGAATCCAGCTCATGTCCTTCACATTGAGCTACATCTCCAACACATTTTTTTTTTTTAATGTTTGGTTTTGAGACAAGATCTTGTCAAATTGCCCAGTTCTGGGCTTGACTTGAACTTGGGATCCTCCTGCCTCAGCCTCCCAGAGTGCTGGGATGACAGGCCTGTATCATGGGGCCCTGTTCTCACTCTTCTCTCCCTAAAGGACAGAGCCTGGGCACATCACATTCCACAGGGAGTCTGGTGAGCTGCTGCCTGGGCTTCCTGAGGCTGCTGTAGGGGGCACTCCTGGGTGCCATGTGTCGGTATAGGAGCTGGAGCTGGTGTGTGCATTTCAGTGCCCGTCGCCACCATGGGATGTTTACACCACAGGAATTAACAAATGCCATCAATGGGACTTAAAATGTCTTCATTTGAAGAAGTAACTGCTAAGTATTTAATAGGAAAATACTTTAGTGAAGGAAACTTGTATTGTGATTGGCTCAATGTGTGTGTGTGTGTGTGTGTGTGTATGTGTGTGTGTGTGTGTGTGTGAAAGAGAGAGAAAGAGACAGAGTGAGAGAGAGATAAATCTAAACAGAGAGTTGGGTGTGATAGGTCATGCCTGTAATTCCAGCTGTAATACTTGTGAGGCTGAAGAAGAAGGATAATAAATTTGAGCCCAGCTTGGCAACTTAGCAAGATTTTGTCTCAAAAAAAAAAAAAAAGGGTAAGGAGTTGGGTTTGTCCGACACTCCCTGGATTCCATTTGCAGGATGGAGTGGTGGAGGATCTAAACATGGTTGGAGGCCAGGAAGGGGTGTAGGAGGGCCAGAGGCCTTGGAGGCATGCGTGGCAATGGGATAGTGATACAAGCTCAAAGTATTTTATCAACATAAGAGGGGTTTGGAGCCTCTTTAGTTTATTAAAATACAATTTTAATGAAATTACATGAAAAAAGAAATGTACAGTTTGAAAAGTAATAAAAGTAATTAAGTAATAAAAGTAATTAAAAGTAATAAAGTTAAAAAAACCCAACCTCTTAATTCAAAAAAAATTGGGGGAGAAAAAAACCCATTCTCTCCACTGGCAAGTAGGAGTCCTCAACTTTTCCCCTTTGGGATCAAAGCACACACTTGCATCTCATGACCAGCTGGAACAAGGAGGAGGTCTGCTTACCCCCTCCCAGGACATGACACCCTCAGGTGATACCTGGGGTCCTTTAAACGTCCCTGCAAACATATAGCTCAGTGTTTCATGCAGCCGGATGCTGCCCAGTTCCTACTTTATAATTCAACAAGGAAGGTGACAATCCAAACATTTAGTTGCTAGCCACAGCAGCTGAAGCCATCACTAGAGTATCTGTTATTGAGAGCCAGCTGGGACCAGGACTGTAGGCGTAGAAATGACCCAGTTATAATCAGTGGAGCAGTGTGCCCAATGCCACCAGCCAAACACACTCAGCGTTTTCCTGGATAAAACAGCCCCGCCCAGGGAGACGGAAGCTCAGAACTTCAGGATTTTGGCAAAGAAGAGGAAAGCACTCCAGCAGGTTTTAGTGCCTTATTCCCATATCTCAGTGGCCCTTAGCAAGTGTACTTCTGCATCTTCCCCAGGGCATCAGGGACTGGGTGTCTGCAACATCAGTGACCGCATAGAGGGAGAAAGAACTCAGAGCCAGTACCTATGCTTGGATGTCTTTGAGGGGGAATGATGAGAATCCACAAGACAATGTCCAAGAGTCTTCTCCAATATGGCGCCTGGCCACCATATGCATTGTTGAATGACGTCAAGCAGCAAATGATACATAGCAAAGGGTACAAATCCTTAGTGCATAACTCTGGCACTATTTAAATACGTGAAGGCCTGGAAGCCGCTGTCAGACTCCTACCAGACCACACCGTATCCATGTCTAATGTCTGTGGGCTGAGCTCCAGAGACTGATTACAATTTCCAGTCAATTTTTCTTGCCTGTCCATTTGGGTTCTTTTTTTTTTTTTTTGAGGCTGTGATAGTGACCTCAAGTCATAGCAGTTTAAAGAAGATAGAAATTTATTTCTCTCAGATGGGAAAATACTTTAATCTACCAAGATTAGTTTCAGTGGTGATAGAAAATCAGAATAATAGCAGCTTAATCTCTGACTATTCAGTGTGGTGTGTATTTCATAGAATCAGCATTACCTGGGACCTTTTTAGAAATATCTAATCTGAGTTCCCATCCTGGCTACTTGGTGGGAGCCTACATTTTTAAGACACCTCCTGTGACTTGTATGTACCTTAAACTTCAAAATGCACTGATTGGAAAATGAGAGCTCATTTTTCTCTTGTATTTAAGTTTGGAGAGATTTTCTTCCAAAGCCTGGTGTGTGCTGTATGAAGTCAGCAAGCTAAGAATTTACTTTTTGTTTTAATCTTCAAAGTGCAGTTTCTTCCTCCTCCTCCTCTTCTTCTTTTCTTTTTAATTTTTGCAATAGAAATTCATTTACACACTTTTACAGCTTAAGAAGTTAAATCTTTTAGCTTTGTTACCAGGACATCTCATGGTTCACAGTGACTGCATCTGCTTCATATGTTACACCTATCTTTCATGTAAGAAATACAGTGGTCACCTATAGGGACTATCCTGTCAGCTAGTATTTTGGGGCATGGCCACATTTAGATGTCAGGGTGACTCCTGCACATTTTGGTTTCTTTTTCTTCCTTCAATCTTTGACCACGTTTTTTCTCCAGTGGCCCCCTGCCCCCCCATTGCAATTGTGTTTCAAAGGGCTGCTTTCTCAGGGACAGCTCCGGAACTGGAAGCAGTATGTGGTGTCCTCTAGCTCTGCTGCTCAGTACCCGAGGTCACCTTTCTAGAAGGCTGTATCACTTGCCTCCAGTTCTTGGGCCACTTGCATCCGGAACAGTTATATCCAGTTACACAGCTGACCTCAAACCTCAAAGCACATCCTTGTGGAGGAAGAGCCTGAAGTGAAAAGCTGTTGGATAGCTATTGGACATGAGCCAGCAGGTTATTGGCACTGTCCGAATAAAAATCCATTTGTCACATCAGTCAGTTGGCTTGTTAACAAGAAATAAATTAATAAACCAAAGGAAATAAGAAAATGCATGCAGTGGCTTTGAGATGGAAGGGGAAACTCACCAAGCATTCACTACCTTTTTGCAAAAGAAACTGTATGATGATTTGCATATGTAAAAGTGTTTCCTCATCTTTGATACCACCAAGATCACCTGTAATTTCTAATTAATGTACCTTCTTAATTTCCTTCATTTTATGCCAGTATTTCAGAGGCAATTAAGGGAGATTGAACACAGGGCCTTTGCACTGAGCTACACCTCAGCTCTTCTTAATTTTTTTTGTTTTCTTTTTGAGACAGGGTCTTGCTAAGTTGCTAAGTTTCCTAGGCTAGACTTGAACTTGGGATCATCCTGCCTCAGTCTCCCAGAATGCTTGGATTACAGACATGCGCCACCATGCCCAACTAAGAGCCCTATTTTGAATTCAGGCGGTACATTGGCTCCAAAGGATTCTTGGATTTGGGTAGAACTGGGATTGCTGTTTAGTTTTCCCTGAGGTGTTTGGGGTTACACATGTGCTTGAGAACTAAGGGAGGTAGTATTTTCCATGGCAACTTTGTCACTGAACAGGCAGCAGAGGTGCCACAGGAGAGGCACACATTGTAGACAAAGGCCATCTTTCTCGAAGGCACAGAGACCCTGTGACCCATTGCTTTGACGGGCGATGATGAATTACACATCGCAAAATAAAAGCACACTTCTGCCTGCGTCTTTTAATGCACCTGGGTTTGTGTTGTCGCTGTCTGCTTGGAATGAGACCACATCCATTTTCCTAACAACGCTGAGTACTGAGAATCTGTGCGGGTCAGGGAAGTACTGTGTTGGCTTCTGCTGGCTCACACACACAAGGTCAGTGTCCTTTGTGTATCGCCGACTCTTTGTCCTGGAGTGATTTTGCTGCTTCTGATTTTGAAAAGGAAAACACTCCCATCATTTTAATGCCTGCCGTTTCTCGCCCTCTCCCAGGGAAGATTGGTGGTGCCCATTTTCTTCGGCATCTATTCCATTAACACGCGGGCTCTTGTTTTCAGAGTCTGGCTCTGTTGAAGAGAAAAGACCTCTGAAAGGTGACACAGGTCTCTTTAGAAGACCTGCCCCCTGCAGCGAGGCCATCGTGGGCTGGTGGTGTTGCCTGCCTGCTTGAACAGGCTGAGAGCTATGTGATCAGTGGGGCTTCTACATGGGCACAGCCGATACTGCCTGGCTGGTCATCATAAGAAATATGTTGCTAGGGAGTCAGGGTGTTGGGATTGGGGTCCAAAATATCCCCTCAGAAGACTCATTGTTTTGAAGGCCTGGTTTCTGATGGGCATTTGGGAAGTTCCTGGGTCATGAGAGCTTTCATTTCTTCAGTGGATTGGTCCACTGATGAAATCACAATTTGATGACATTATTGTAGGTGATGGAAACGGAAAGTAAGGTTTAGCTGAACTAGATCATGGACCACGTGGGAACTATATCTGGCTCTGGTCCCTGATCTCTCTTTCTCTTTCTCTCCTCTCTCCTTTTCTCTCTCTCCTCTCTCTGTCTCTCTTCCTTCCTGGCTGCCATGGGTGAGTAGCTTTCTATGTCCTTCTACCATGATGCTGCCTTGCTAGAGGTCTGAGAATGATGGAGCCATGGGCTCAAACCTCGAAACTGTGAACCAGAATTAATTTATTAATTTATTGATGCAGGTATTTTGTCATAGCAATGGAAGATAACTGATAATCAGGTCTAATAGAATCTTCAGCAATATTGGGTGGTGGAAATGAGCTAAGGCACTTTCGAAGATTAAGAAGCAATGCCCAATATTGTCCAGCAGAAACCACGTGGTCAGGCCCTTCCTTTACCCTCAGATCACGATGAGAAGCTTCAGGAGAAGGTCTGGGTTGATTCAGCTGCCCTCCTCTGTTCTCCCTGAGTCAGCATTAGGAGAATCTATCTAGATCTTTTGGCTTACATGGTTAGAAATACTCATGTAGAATAGAAATTCCACTGAACCCAACTACAGCTGTCTGGGACATTTTGCCTAAAGAACTAAAGTCATCATATGACATCATAAATGCCATGTTCAGCTTAATGTGTCCAAATGTATATTTTTATTTTGGTGAGTTGTATCTGCAAGGATTTTTCAGATTATAAGAGAAACCATCCTCTAGTGTCATTTATTTTTTTATTTTATTTTATGTATTTTATTTTTTCCCCACTATTTTTATTAATATGCAAATGTAATACATAGTGTTTACAATGAATTTGGGTATTTCATACACTTATGTATCATATCAACTTTACAATCCCTTCCCATTTTCTACCCTCTCACCCTCTCCCTATCCCTTCCCCCGACTCCGGCTGTTACTTTGTGTGGTTCCAAAGAATGTCTGTGTTCTGGGTTTTCCAAGTCAGAGAAACCATACAGTGTTTAACGTATTAGTCTTCTGCACCTAAGTCATTTCACTTAAGTAATTTATTAAGGACACATAATGTCCCCAAGAACCATGTAGCTCCCAGCAGCTTCCAGAAGAGAGCAGCAGAGTTCGGCTCTTGCTCTTTTGTCCTGAGGAGAGAGCAGAGTGTGAGGCCTCACAAGGGGACCAAGAAACTGTCTGGAAAGGCTCTGACATTCCTACCTGGTTCCCTGAGGCCCACAGCCACCTCCAACCTTAAAGTTCAAGGGCTCTGGAATCTCTCAATTTTCTTGGCCTTCACAATGCAGCAACGGAAATATTCCTTAAGCATTGAGTGTGCCCAGCGTTCTTCTCAGTTTTTACAGTGGAGTCCTGACCAGACCTTGCAGGGCCACCCTCCCTGGGGGGTGGGGGAGTGTAGGTTCAGTAATTAATTGTTCTTATGTCCTTGGGCGATAAAACATGGCAGAGACCAGCAAAGACCATAGTTGTGGTCACATAGCCGGGTATAAGTGGCAGAGTAAATCGCTGTTAATACTGTGTTCCTGACATGTAGCCATGTAGTGGTCTCTCTCTGTCTCTCTCATTGACATGTATGCTCTTTTTGGATCTCACCTTGATACTATGACAACACATTTAATTTAATATAACACCTCCTGCTAGCTAATAGTTGTGAAGCTCATTACATTTTATAATACAATTTCCATAGTCATTCATTTAATTGTTACATTAACTTTGTTTTAGAAATGAGAAAAGGGACTCTGAGAAAGGTGAATGACTTTGGCCCAAATCATGCCACAAATCAGTGATAGAATTAGGTATGAACCTTGAGCTCAGGGCTGTGGGTGTTTCCTCTTGCTCTGAGTTAAGGCATCAGTGGACAGCTCACTTTGGCAAGTGTTCGTGGGGTTGCATACTCAAAGCCTTGTATTCTACTTTCCTAAATCGCCTGATTTAATCCTCACAACATGTCCACGAGGCATTGTTGGGATTATCAACATCTGTAATGATAGGAATGCATAAACTTAGGACAGGTCAGTCACTTTTTCAAAATGACGGAGCTTGGAGGTGGCTGAAGTAGGATTTGACTCCATCTTCCTAAACCTCTGATCACCTGGACTCCAGGGAAAGCAGAACCCCACATGGCTGGAACCTTCACAAACAGAGCCATCCTGGCATGGAGATGGAACCAGCCCAAGACAGGAGAATCCAGCGCTGTGATGCTGGCACGTCCCAGCCCATGGTTGAAAGCTGGTCTCCCGCCTCCAAAAGGTTATTATTACATTCGGATCCCTGTCATCGCAGTGAGCCCCCTCAAGGTGGAGTCCTTCCCATCTTTCTACTGTGCTTGGTAAAGTTTGGCCTTTCTTTTGTCAGCTCCCCAAAATAAGCTTCCCATATTCTGTGTCCCAGGTGAAGACCCTCAACCACAGAAAACCCGGTTCTCCTGATTCATGGACTGAAGTGGCTTCTTCTCTACCCCAAGATCTGTGTCCTGGCCTGTTTTCTGCACTAGGGCCTGTGGCTACTCAAGAAGAGACTTGCTTATCCATCTCTACCCCGTGGTGGCCAGCCAGAGCCTTGTATGTTTTAGGTGCTTAATAAATGTTCAGTCAGATGTCTCCCAAGATGCATAAAGTGCCCACCATATTTTTTTTCATGAGGTGGCAGGAGCCATTCCCCTGGTGTCAGCTGACTGAGGAAGGAGAGCTGTGGGCCCATCTGGTGATTAATTTCAACCTTCAGCATGTCCTGGCTTGTGTTGCTTGCCTCTCCCATGCTGGCCCTTTCCCCACACCTGGGGGAGCCCCTGGGTCATTTTTTCCTTTTGCCAGGCCTGTAAGGAAATTCCTAAAACAAGCTTGACACTTTGCTTTATTTTGAAAAATGATTTGGTGTGGAGTTGGCTGTGGAGCGAGGCCAGGTGATTCAGGTGGTTCAGGAGGGGTGGGAAGCGATCCTGCAGGAGAGGCAGGGACCCAGCATCCCAGGCATGGACCCGTGATGCCTGACTGAGGTGCAGGGGGACAAGAAGCACCTGTGTTGCTCTGGGCTTGCTTGCTATGGAGACAGTGTGGTCTCCAATGGCTTTTAAATGCTATCATACTTTCAACTGTGTGGTTAATTCTTTTAAATATTGTTTTGTTATTTATTTTTGTGATACTGGGGATGGAACTCAGGGCTTCTGCACTAGATACATCCCTAGCCCATTTTTTATTTGATTTGATTTTGAGATTGTATCTCACTAAGTTGCTAAGATGCCCCAGGCTGGTGCTGAACTTGTGATCCTCCTGTCTCAGCCTCCCAGAGGGCAGAGATTACAGGACTGTGCCATCATACCAGGCTTCATGCTTCCTTGTTTGGAGAGCATGGAGGGGGATGCAGAAGTCTTACCAGGAGAGGGGCTGCCATGCAGAGCCTTCAGTGAGCCACCAAATTACGTTAGCTGGGAGTGTGTGTGCACATACAACCCAGGATACAGCACACTGGAGGAATTCGTGCGGGCATCTCACAGGGCATCCCTGACACTTGCTGAGTGCCCTGGCATAGAGATGAGCATTTTACCCATCTCTGCGAGTAGGTACTCTTAGGGTATTCACTAAATGAAGAAGAAATTGAACCCAGGCTGATTTGTTGATTTCCCAAGACCTGTTACAGGTGGAGGAGTTGGCCTGGCGGGGACACAGGTCAGTGGGCTCCAGGCCTCCTGTTGTAAGCGGCCCATGAGCCACAGGAGTGAGCCAGCTCATGATATGTGATTATTCTAAACAGTGATACAATAGTACTGAGAGGACACAAGCTCTGAATGAGTTGACAGTATTCCCACTTCCCCGATCATGGAGAGATGCTGGAGTCCCAGAGCCTAGTGGGTCACGCAGGAGAACGCTGGCGTTGAGCTCCCTCCAACATGGGCTTCTCATGGCATACTGGCTGATTATGAGGAGGATGCTGGCAGATGGAGCCCTCCAGAGACTTGGGAGGAGCATACTAGGCCCTGTGCAACCTGTCCTCAGCAGTGGCTCAGGCTTTTGTCCGCCATACCCGGTTAGTCACAACTCTGCTGCATCAGAATGAGGAGGCCATGCAAAAAAGACAAGGCACCCGCAGACCCAGTTCATGCTGGGTGGAGGGAGGATGTGGACAGCGGCCATCACTCAGCTGTTGTGAGCAAAGCACCGTAGTCCGTTGGTGTGTGTGGACAGCGTTCTTCTGGGAATACCCGACACTGAGCTGCCGAGTTGCCAGGTGGTTACATGTTTAGCTGTGCTAGCAATCAGACATAGCTTCATGGTCAGGTGACCGGCATTCACGCAGAATCCCCCGCTTTGCTGTTGCTGTCGTTACATTCTTGGTATTTTCTTAATAGGAGCTCTGGTTTTCATTTTGCCCTGGGAAAATTAGGAAACCGGTCCTGAGAATTATGCCATACTACCTTTTGAAGTGATTGACCAACTTGCATTCCAAATGCCCTATATGAAAGTTCTTTGTTTGGAATAACCTCCAGCCTCTCTGGTCTAATTAAAAAATTTTTTAAATGTACTCAAAATTTACCAATCTTATTCTTCATAGATGTTATTTTTGTACATTATTTAAGAAATACTTTCTTATCCTGAGGTAAAGATATTTTCTGTTTAATTCTGTAAAAGATTTTATACTTTCTGTCAATACAACAGTACTATGGTTTGGATCTGGAATGTCTATCGAAGGTCCATGTATTAAAGGCTTGGTCCCCAAGGTGGCGCTAATGGAAGGTGGTGGAACCTTTAGGAAGTGGGGTCTCATGGGAGGTTGTTAGGTCACAGAGGGTGTGTCCTGGAAGAAATTGTTCTACCTTGTTCCTCTCCTCACTTTTAAGAAATTTGGTTTCTTCCTTAAAAATGATTTTTCCTTCTACAATATGCTCGTGTCATGAAGTCATGATGTGCTGCCTTGACATAGGGTCCAAAAAAGAATTTTTATTCATGGACTGGAGCTCCCAAAACTTTTAGCCAAAATCACCTTTTTCTCTTTACACTGTTTACTTGGGTATTTACAAATTGACTATCTTAGATATTTGTCACATTAACAGGAAGTTGGCTAGCACAAATAGAAGTTATTATTATTATTTTGAGATGGGGTCTTGCTTTGTATCCCAGACAGGTCCTTAACTCACTATGTAGGCCAGGTTAGCCTTGGACTCACAGCAGTCCTCCTAGGTCAGCCTCCTGAGTGCTGGGATTATAGGCATGCACCACTATGCTCAGCTTTTTATGTGATGGTGGGGAATTGAACTCAGGGCCTTGTGCTTGTTAGGCAAGTGCTTTAGCCACTGTGCCATTCCTCCAGTCCATAGATGTTAATTTTGTATCCGATGGCAAGTTGGATAGATTCGAATTTTATTTTTTATTGATATGTGAATACTTAATTGTCTAGCACCAATAAACTATATGGTTTAACCTCCATCATTTAGCAATTGTGCATACATTCCAGTCTGTGTCTGCTCTTTCTTTTCTGCTTCACTATCAATTTTTCAATCCCTCTGCCATTATCTTAATTAATTGAGTTTTATAATCCATCTTGATATCTAGTAGGGCATGCCCAGAATTAAAAAGAGAAAAATGTCTATTGAGATTTTTGATTGACTTTACTTTAGTCTGGAGATCAATTGGGGGAGTATCGATATTTTAAGATAATGCATATTTCAATATATTAACTTGGTTTAGCTCTGTTTACTTAGGTATTTTTATTTTTCATATTCTTTTAATACAGCTTTGTAATTTGCTCCATCAGTATCCTAAACGTCTGTTGTTGGGGTCACTCTGAGTTGGTTTTAATTTTTGTTGCTTGCTTAAATGGTCTTTTAAAAAAACTTTAAGACTGTTGACTTATTTCTTGCTCACAGAAACACAACTGATTTTTAAAAATTGATTTTGAATTTGCTAAGGTCTTTTCTTTCTTTTGTATATTATTTATTTTGGAATAATTTTAGATTACAGAGAAGCTGAAAATATAGTAGCACATAGAGGACATTCTTGTGTATCCTTCAACTGTTTTTTCAGTGATGTAAGCATCCTTTGTGATCTGGGACATTTGTTAACGCTAGGAGATTGCAAGTGTCTCATGAGCATTAACTTAATATACTCAGTATCTGCTCCAGACTTGATTTTGTTGCAAACTTTTCTATGTTCTTCTGTTCCAGGACCCCATTGAAGATCCATCATTGCATTTGGGCATCACGTCTCTGAAGTCTCCTCTGGTCTGTGACCGTTCCTCAGTCTATTTTTTATTACTTTGACCGTTTTGAAGAGTGTTGGCAACTGTTGAAAAACATCAGTGGCAGTCGTTAAGGTCTCAGCTGTCTGAGGTGATAAAACATTTGGAACAGACAGGAGGTGGCCAACATACTTAAAAGGAAATGCTGGGGAAATCGATGTCCAAAAGGGTCAGTGCATTCCTGGGGCTCTAGAGGACCATACTAACCTACAGAACACACACGTCAAGAGGGCCACACACGCCACCAGTGCTGTGTACACCCTTGGGAATACAGCCATGCCAAGGAAGGAGCTTTTGCCTTTGGATGCCTTAGAAGTTCTGTGCAAGTGGAAGTGAAGCCTAAGGTAAGAGTTTTAAACTCTGTCAGAGTGTTAAAGGCACATTGCAATGTTCTTACAGAAATCCTTGACACAGGCTGGGTATTTTGTCAGGGCATAAGGAGATGACTGTTTAATTATTAGCGACTGCAGAATAAGCTGAATAGAGATTTCAGGGGTTACATGTGACAAAGAGTACAGATCACAGGAATAATTTAGAAAGGTTACTAAGCAACAAATAGCAATGAAAAAAATTTTGATTGGGGTGGGGAATGGGATCCACTTTCCGGAATTGCCTCGTGATAGTATTTCAAATGCCTAGGTTGCAGGAATAGCTCAGCAACTAAAGCACCGGCCTAGCCAGCACTAAGTGCCTGAACTTGGTTCCCCAGAACCATGTAAGGTGGGCATGGTAGTGCATGCATGTAATTCCAGCACTTGGGAGGCTTCAATGGCAGGATTCAGTGAGTTCAAGTCCAGCCTGGGCTACATAGTGAGCCCAGGACCAGCCTGGACTGGAGAGTGAAACCGTGTCTCAAAAACAAAACAAAAAACCATGTTTTCAATCAAAAAACTTGAGACATGCAAAGAAACTGAAAACTATGTGTTTACTTTACACAAATAAGAAGTTAATGGAATCTCTCCCTGAGGAAGCTTAGGGTATTGATTTGCTAAACAGAAAACTTTAAACAAATTATTATCAATTTGTTTAAAAATAAAAGTACCAGAAATGATGCCAGGGGAACTAAAATGTGAGATGTAAATGTTGTCTCATCATCAGTAAATAGATATAAATTCTTAAAAGAACAGATTAAAAATTATGGATGAATTTGTGAGGAGAGGGGAAGAGAGAGAGGGCAGGGAGTGGGGTGGTGTCTCAACTTTATTGTGTATTGAAAACATATCTTAATAAAAATAATAATTTTTTGGGAAAAATTTTTTTTGACTTAAAAATTTTATTTCTGTATTCTATCCTTTTCCTCTTCCTGTTCCCTATCCCATTCTCATGTCTCATTTCTCTCTTCGAAAAGTCTATCTTCTCCCCTCCTTTCATCTCTCTAAAACAGAAAGTCTTAAGAAAGCCACAGTCTTCCCATCCCACCCCCAAAGAAGAAAAGGAGTAAGAAAAAAGGGAGAAAAACTATTAAATTAGGTTTGACGAGTTTGCAGGATACAAGATTAGCTTAGAAAATTTATTTCCATGTGCTTGGCAATGGACAATTAAAAGTTAGACTAAGAAACAATTTTATTTATGCTTCAAATGTGCAATCAAATAATAAACCTAACAAACGAAATGCAAGATGTGAACATTGAAAACTACGAATCATTTCTGAAAGAAATAAAACCAGCAAATAAGTGCAAAGACATTCTAAATTATGAATTGAAAGAATGTTGTTATCATGGCAAGAATATCTGAGTCAGTGTACAGATTCAGTGCAATCTTTATTTACCCCCGCTGGACTTTATACTTGCAGAAACTAATGAGCTGATTCAAAATTTAGGTGCAATTGTAAGAGAACCAGTGTAGTGACAATGACCTTAAAAAGAAGGACAACAACATTAGAGGACTCATACTTCCTGATCTGAGAAGTAACTGAAAAGCTACAGCAATGAAAACAAGATGATACAGGTTTATTCAGACATGCAGATCAATAGAATGGATTTAAAAATCTAGAAATAATTCCTTACACTTATGGTCAATTGATTTTCAGCAAAGGTTCCAGGACAATTCAGTGGTGATTGTGTGAATACTCTTTTCAAAAAATGCTACTGGACACGTAGATAATCACTTGTAAAGGAATGACTCTGGATCCCCCCATCTCACTTCAGATGCAGAAATTATTTCAAGATGGATCACGAATGTAAAAGGTAAAACCATGAAGAAGGAGAGTAAAGATTCTTAACCTGGGTTAGGCAATGGCTTCTCAGATGTGGAAGCAGAAGCAGAATAAGCAAAAGGAAAAGTACAAACTTGATCTCAGTAAAGTTAAATATTGGTCTTGAACATTTGCAGGAAAGGAAAGCAATGCACAGAATGAAAGAAAATACAAACAATTTTCGTAATAAATCTAACAAAGAACTAGTATCCAGAGGACATGAGAGAAATTGTGCAGTTCCATAATGAAAGGACAAGTAGCACAGATAAAAATAGGCAAAGAATTTGAATAGATGTTTTTCCATAGAAGATATACAAATGAAGAATAAACATCTCAAACGCCTAATATCATTAGCCATTGGAAAATATGAAATGATAAGATTTCACTGTGTATCCACTAGCTGACAATGAGAGCAAAAACAGACCATCACAAGTAGCGGGACGTGCAGAGAGCTTGGAATGCTTATGCGTTGCTGGTGGAAATGTAAAGTGATGCAGCTGTTCTGGAAAACAGTTTGTAGTTTCTTGAAATGTTAAATCTGGGTTCATTATTTGATCCAGAAGTTGCGTTTCTAGTTGTGTATCTAGGAGAAATTAAAACCCATGTCCTTACAAACACTTGTGTGATTTTAGCACCATATTTCATGATTTAGAAAAAAAAAAAAAAGGGAACAGGGGCTAGAGGGATAGCACAGTGGTTAAAGCTCTTGCCTAGCAAGCACGAGGTCCTAAGTTTGATTCCCCAGCAAAACATAAGCCAGGTGTGATGGTGTATGCCTATAATCCTAGCACTTGGGAGGATGAGGTAGGAGGATTACTATGAGTTGGGGGCCAGCCTGGGCTTCATCATGAGTTCAGGACCAGCCAGGACAATACAGCAAGACTGTGTCTCAAAAAAAATAAAAGCAGGAACAATTGGAATGTCCACTGACTGATGAATAGATAAATATGTTAGCTCTACACTGAGGACTATTATTCACAAATAAAAGGAATAAAGTACCAGTACATTCTACAACATGGAGGAAAACAGTGTGCTTAGTAGTAGCCAAACATAAAAATCACATACTCTGTGATTCTGCTCATACAAATGTCCAGAGCAGGCGAATCTGTAGAGACAAAAAAGTAGGTGAGTTGCCAGAAGTCAAGGAGACTGACCGCTGCTCTTGAGGAACAACATTTAGGTGGTGGTGATGGCGGCACAGCATGTGTCTCACGCCCCTGCGTGCCACGCTTTCAGTATTGTGCTGGTTACTTGACATTTACTGTTTGTTTTGAGAGATTTAATTTAAGGAGAGTAAATTGTAGACTAGAATCAAGAGGAGAAACAGAGTGGCTCCTTCGTTCCCCTAATGAGACTGACATTTCTCAGACAGACTCTACTTTCAATAACACTTGACTCGCAGAGTAAGTCTCTTTTTGTCACTTCCATGCGGGGACACCTGGGAAGATGGTCACTGTGGATTCTGAGTGCTCACTTCGGGTTTAACTGCTCAGAATCAGGTGCGATTCTCTACTGATGCTGAGACCAGGCAGCCTTGTCTGCTGAGCATCTCAGGCCAACAGGTTGATGGCACCTCTGTCTGTTCTGTTGTTTCCTCAGCACTCTTCCCCATTGCTCAATGAAAATCCTTTGATGACAGTGAAGGAGACGGTTTTGCATTTCTTAGGAAGTGGAGAAAATGCCCGCCCCCTGTGCCAGCTGAAGGCACTGCAGCTCCTGGAGTTGATGCAGGCCAGTCTGCTTAGGATAGGAGATAAGATGGCTGAACCGCTGTCTTCAATATTATGTAACTTGAACTTTTTATTAACCCTCACTGCCACTAACTAACGCAGGACCTCCAGCTGCGCTCCCAGATGTGCATCCCAGGTTACTGTCTCCTCACAGCTATGGGACAACATTCCGTATTTTTGGCACACAGCCTCGACAAATAATATAAGCCTGGATCCAAGACAGGATTTTCCTCCTCGCATCTAACAGTGACTCGTCAGTCAGCGGGCTGCCTCTCAGCTGAAGTGTTGTCTCTGATTCACTTGTCCCTTAAAGGACAACGAAAAGTAACATTGGCCGCAGGAACAGCAACAGCTGGCATGTGCCAAGTATATGTGTTTCGAGCTATGTACTTTATATATTTGCTCATTTAATCTTAGCGACACTCTCAGGAAATTTATACTGTCACGTCTGTGACCTGTGCTTCTCCCAGTCACATGAATGGTAAGTCGCAGATGTGAGATTCTAAGTTACGTAGGCCAACTCCAGAGTAGATGTGTGAGCTGCCTCTCATCTATCTCTTTCTTTCTCTCTCTCTCTTTCTTTTTTTTTCCTTTCTTTTTATTGCAGTGCTGGGAATTGAACTCAGTTCCTTGCATATTCTAATCAAGTGCTTTTTCCCTGCTTAGCCCCTGGCCCGTGGGAGATTTGGATCTGAGCCCCTTGTGCACTTGCTACTCATTGCTGGGTACTGCAGTGGCTCATAGTGATTCTGAAGGGCTGTGTCTATGGAAGGGGCATCCATGTCAACTCAATGACAAAGAGAGTGACTGTAGCGCAGGTCTGTACAGAGCTCAGTTAAGCCTTAGGTACACAAACTGGGTCTTGGTCTAGGAACTTTTTTTTCCTTTTTGGATGCATGTAAGCGACTAGGACTTAATAATAGGTCATGACATCCGCGAAATAGCCCTGTCTTCTAGTGAGCTTTCAGAGTAGTGCTTTTTCCTTTGAAATGCAAAATAGTTCTTCACAAGCAACAGAGAATTTGAGACTTCAATCTTTGATATTTATGCAGAGAAGCTTAATGGTTGTAGTCAATTGAGGCAGTAAGGAGCTAGAGTGCTTTCCTTCAAAAGGAGATGCCAGCCTGAAAGAATGGCGTTGGATGTTTGTGAGGACGTGGAGGCCACAGCAGAGGAGGGCGGAGGGCCATCCTCCTGGGGTTGGAATCAGCTCTCATTAGCAATAATAAGCTTTCTTCTTCCACCCATACATACCAATTTGGGAAATGTATTCATATTTGGAGGTAAGGATGGGGATCTTCTGGACAGGTCAGATAAATGTTCAAAAAAAATGTTCAGACCTTCTGCCTGGGGAGTTGTGTGAGGTTTCCTCATGGGTCATGTCACCCCAGGGGGATGGCCCTCCCATTTGGAGGTGACATGACCCCCTTTGGCCTTGGCTAGGGCTGCAGGCTCCCTTCTGAGCTCACATGGAAATAAAAGTGTGTTTTTCTTCTGTTCTATATTTAGTCATATAAATGCCAAACCTCATTGCTTTTTTAGTGTTTTTAATGAAAAGAGTACTTGCGTCTTATTTTCCTCTGCTTTCCTCATCTGTCCCAGGGGCTCATGGAGACTAAAGCAAAGAACATGTGTGAGTGACCGACATGTTCTCTAGTAAACCTTATACCCTATTTCCTAGGCTGCGGGGTTTGGGGACAAAACTTGACCTAGAAGGCTTCTTGGTCTCTGTTATAGTTTGAATCAAAAGTGTCCCTACGAAGGCTCATGTGTTCAGAAGTGGGGCTTTTGGAAGGTGATCAGATTGTGAAGACACTGACCTCATAGATGGGTTCATCTATTGATGAGTTCATAGCTGTAGGCGCTGTTAGAAGGCGGGGCCTGTTTGGAAGAGGTGTGCCCTGGGGCCCTGGCCTGGAAGGGTACCCTCTTCTCCTTGGCTCCTTCTCTTCTCTCTTGTTTTCTCTTTCTCTCTCTGGCCAGAATGGAGTAAGAAACTTCACTCTGCCGTGTCCCTCCACCATGCTGTTTCTGTCTTGGAGGCAGTCCACTGAGAAATATTTCCCTTTCCAACAAAAGATTCCTTAAATACAGTCATTAAATAGAATGTGCAGTTGTTACTGATCAGGGGTCCTAGGGCTCTTTTCTAGGTCTTGAATGTCTCTACCAAAGATCTGGATAGAAGCCATGAAAGGAGCTACAGCTCTTTGCTAGGTCCATGGTGACACAAAGAATTGGACAGGCCATATGGTCTGAGTCACAGCTCTTTCCAGCTCCTTGGTGACTCAAGCAAGGAATTAATTAACCCTCTGGGCAGAGTTTTAGCTCTTCCCCAACTCTTTATTTGTATTGAGCAATATCCTTGTTGACTGACCATCTAGTCATCATTGAATACCTGTGAGCCACCGACATAGATCCCTGTGGCTGCCCATGACAGGGGTTCCACCCCCCTAGCTTGTTAAGATGTAACTCAGCCAGTTGGATTCCCAGGCTCTACTTTTCCAGTGTTCTGTTGTTCCCATCACCTCCAGGGGAGTGGTTCTCAAATTTTGCTGTGCATTGCTGTAATCCAGAAGGCTATAACAAAATCTAGATGGCTGTGGTTACGATTCTGGCTGTGACCCTTTGCTGGGCCACTCTGTGACCTCTTTTCTGACACTGGGTGGTGCTCAGTATTGGGGAGAATATTATCATTTGTTTTTAAATTTGTCATTTCAAGTCATTGAAAGGAGTGGAGCCTATTTTCTCATGGACTGTATGCAAAGCAGAGAAGTCATTTATCCAAGCTCCAAACATCACTGCTCAGAAAGCAGTTCCTGACCCACACTCACTAAGCCCATGGTCTTTGTTTTGATGATGACCTAACCTGGAGGCAGGTGGTGGTTTGTTCTGCAGGTCCTTGAGGAGCATGAGGTCTGATCCTCTAGGGGCTCCTGCTGACCTGGTATGTGTTTTCCACCGGGAGATCCTGGAGGGTTTGAGGCTCTAACTGAGCCTCACCAAGGTTCCCCAGGGCCTGTCACTGATTGCATATCATGGAGCCTGTGCGCACACAAATGGGAACTGATGGTTGTGATCCACCAGGCTGAACCCTAATGGCTGGGCTCTGGGGACAGGCAGACTTCTGTGGAGGTGTCACTTGACTGCTGGGGCATGACATGGCTGTGTCAGCTGGCAGCAGGGCTTTGGTCATGGGGGACATTTAACCACTTAGAGTAATTGAAGGGAGAGGAAAAATAAAGCGATATGTCACTCAATGTTTCTGTGTTGTTGTTTTTGGAATGGAACGAGCACAGAGAGGCACTTTTTGAATGAGCTGGCTCTGTAATAGTGGCTTTGCTTTTAGGCAGTTGTGATATACATGGGGTGGGGGGTGGGGGGGCCGGAGAGAAAGAGAGAGAGAGGGAGAGGGAGAAGGAGAGAGCAAGAACAACTCTCCATAGGTCAGAACATGCTGGTTTGCGAATGGGGTCAGAAACCCTTCTCTCTGCTATATAGTCTAGGTTTAAAAGGCAATTAAAGTATAAAATTTTGCATTTGTTCCAGGTGTATCCCCAAATTTCCCACCTCTTGCTCAAATCTTGATTTCCCCCAGCTCCTCTCCTCATCAGTAAAAATATTATTCAATTTGTTTACAACTATTATGAACATCTACTATATGTTAAACATTAGGGACCTACTAGGAGAGAAAACCAAAGAAAATCAGCAGCCCCAAATGGCCTTCCTGGTGAAATCTACTTTCTGGAAGGACTTGAAGGCCAACAGTGACCTCAACACTATTCCATGGGCGGGGCGAGTCCGGACAGCAGTGGGGACAGCAGCCACCCCAGAGGCCAGCTCTGGAGGTTCGTTCTATTGGTGCCATCCCCAGGGGGTCCTGGGTGTTCTTGTAGGACCTGTATCCCCCCGTGTGGGACACCCCCACTTAGCTGAGCTCTTTGGTTGCTGTGGAGATTCTCATTCTCCTCCTTGCTGTCCACTTTGTCCTCTTCTCTTTTCCAGTTAAGTCTCCGGATAAGCCGTCTCTTCTCACATCCTCTGCAGCTTGTCCCTGTTCCTCTTTTACCTCACTGTGTCAAAATTTTGCCCTTACTCATCATTTTCTGGGACTGGAGGAATGGCTTAGTGGTTAAAGTGCTTGCAAAGCAAGAGCTATGTCAAGCTCTAAGTACCTGAGTTTGATTACCCAGCACCACATAAGCTGGATGTCGTGGCACACACCTGTAATCTCAGTACTCAGGCTGAGACAGGAGGATTGCCATGAGCCCTAAAGCCAGGCTGGGTTCCAAGTGAGGTCAGGACCAGCCTGGGCTACAGAGTGAGACCCTGTCTCAAAAAAAATCATTTTCTTCTCCTTGTTTTGATAGTACTAAAGATTGCACCAACATCCTTCCCCCTGCACTATATCCCCAGGCCTATTTTATTTTATTCTTTCTTAATTTTGATACAGGATCTCACTAAGTCACTACATTGCCCAGGTGGAGCTCAGACTTGCAATCCCTCTGCCTCAGTCTTCCAGAGGCCTCAGTTTACTGGCATATGCCATCATGCTAGACTACAATTTGTCCATAATTTTCTAATGACAGTTCTCTTTCATGGTCCTGCTGGTTAACAATCTTCTGTAAGTTCACATCCTCTTTATTTTAAATATTTTTATATGACTAATTATCTTCCTGATGCTCTTTTAAGACCTATAGCAATTGTGTTACCGCATTCTCAAGGATAACTTGCCACCTTCCCTACATCCAATTCCCTGTGTTTCCTAACCCTGGGAATCTGGGTTGCTCTTGCCATCAAGACCATGGCGTCTTTGAGGGGAAGTGTCTGTACAAGGCACTCACTCACCTAAGCCACCAGCCAAATGAATGCTGCCTCTTTGAAGAAAAGTGTCTTTCAGTGTGAGTTTTCACACTGTTTTCCACACTGTCTGGTTTGATCTTGAGGGCTCTGCAGAAGATTACCTTATTTCATATTTGAAGTCCCTGAAGAAAACAATGTCACCTGCCGAAGGTCTCAACTTATTGACAAGAGAGCAAGGTTTGTAAATTCAGCTTTCTAGTTCTGAAGGATGCCACACCACACTTTCGTTATTTCATGCTGGGCCTGCCTTCTCCTAGCATCAAAGAATCTGTCTTGGGAGGCTCATTAAAGTTCTTACCCTGGATGTTAGTCAAAATTCTGTGGTAGCAGCATGTGGTGGCACATGCCCTTAATTCCAGAACTCTGGGAAAGGGAGGCAGGATGATTGCAATTTTGAGCCCAGCCTAGGAAAATTAGTGACTTAGCAAGACCTTGTCTCAAAATGAAAAATGTAAAAAAGGTTGAAGATACAGCCCAGTGTGAAGGTACTGGATTCAGTCCTCAGTACCCCCAATAATCAACAAACAAACATAAAAACAAATACACAACTTTCTTTAACAAACATGAGTTCTGATTAATTTAGGGGGACTTTGAGTACTGAAGTCCTTGATGAGCTGAATTTTAGGTTTAGTCAAGGGCTTTGTGATTATAAAAGGCTATGGGATTTAGTGTGACAGCAAATGGGATTTAGTGGGACAGGATGGTCACTTGTTGTGGTTATTATTATTCTTGTTTTTATTCATGTTTCATCTTTGTTATTAAAGGCTGTTTTTTTTTTGAAAGCTGGCCCTTTAAGGGCAATGGCTTTGTGAAACTCTCTGGGAAGAGTGTATTTCTGTCATCACTTTAAACCCGATGCAGGGAGCCTGATTCAATAGCTACGAAGTGGACGAGGGTGTGATTAATCATAGAGCTTAGAAACCACTGCCGTGGCCATTTTGTCCTTGAGCCTTCATGCACACCTATCAAATTTTAAGAATCAGAGGAGGCTTCAGGTACTTTTCTAGGAACACGCACTTAGCTGAAACCTTTGACTAAGACAATATATCATAAGCTTCATGTTTCATGCTTTAAAAGACAACTTCTCAACAAGAAAGAAAAATGCCACAGGAAATGAACCCATGCTCCAAGGTAAGGCAGGCAGGGATTTGATGGCTGGAAGAATGATTCAGGTGTATCTATACAACCATTAAGTTTAAAGAGGTTACCAAGGATCAGACCCTTCATTTCCAAGAAGGATGGATTATTTTTTTCCCTCCTAAGAGGTGGCCCATTGTGAGTGACAGCAGGCACTCAGTACCAGTCCTGCATTACTTTAGGGAAGTCACACAAAGAGGAGTCTGAAGATCCTTCTCTTCACTGGCCAATAATTAATCCCTGCCAGTAGACACTCAGATTTTGAAGCTTAGTGGTTTGAATGTTCAGATCCCTCTGAGGTGTATCACCACTCAGCTGCATTTAAGCCTTAACTTGAACTTCATCTATACTTATAGGTTTCTCTTATTTTCTACTAATAATCCTGACTCTCTCTTGTCCTCTAAAATTATTCCATATTAGCATGAATTTGTGATGCACAGTAATGCATTCAACTTGGGAATTGGTGCACATGCATATTTCAGCTTGATTATTTTAACTTCCCTTCCCTCTTCCACCCTCCCGCCTGTCCCCATATCTTCTTTCCCTCTCATAAAACCTATCTCCTTATTTTCTAACATCACTCTTCTACTTTGCTCATTTACTTACTTTTACTTGTAATTCTGGCTCTTAATGATGATCTCCACCATGGGTAATTTACAGACTTCAGAAACAAGAATCCCTTTGGAACGCCTATACTCGACCAAGAACTGCTTCCCAGTTGTTGATGAAGGGAAGGCACCAAAATGTGCTTGGAGTGTGTCAGACCATATATTTTCACCTTTACCTCCTTTCTGAGAGCTCACGTGTTGAGTCTCATTTGTGTGGAGCAACACTGTGGTTAATGTGGAATAAGTACAGACTGAGAAAAAAAAATAGAAGAAATCCTTGCTGTGGACTCAAGGGTGTAGGTGTTTGAATTGCAGATACCTTGATGGATGAGGAGAGCACTTGCAAATAAGAAATCTCATCCATGATCACTCAAGTAAGAGCACATGGGACTTGTGTTCAGCACATTTCTAAATTTATTCTCAGGGTGCAAAATGAACATGAAGTCCCTTCAGTAGCAAGCATGCATTCCTTGCTGGACACGCGTGTCCAACCTTATGTCCCTAGAAGAAGCAAAGTGTGTTATTGAGACAATACTCACCTTAGCTTTGGAATGTTCAGTGCCTGCAACGCTGTGCGGAAGTGAGGTGACGAACGTTGGAGTGATGTCTTAGGTTTTTCTGATGCTTCAGTGCCCATCGGGCTAAGAATTCTACAGGACAGTTGTCTTCCATATCTGTACTTCAGACACTATGGATGACAGATTTGGGTAAAGAACCCAGAATGTGTTAAATATTTATAATGCTTTAGCTTTTCAAAGCTTGGTAACATTGTGACTTCATTGATTTCCCCTTGACAATCCTGTGAAGTTATAGGACGTCTTGTTTCCCACACTTGATAGAAAATAGAGGTGCAATGTCATGCGTGAAGTGATTGATTTTACACAGTTAATGAGCTACTGATTCAGGGCTTGAAGATTCAAGTCTTTCTATTAGTAGTCTTACGATATTTTAGCTATTATAGTTCATTTACATTAAATCTGGAAGGGTAGCATCTGGGCTAGGAACTGTTGCTCTGGCACACTCCACTAACTGATAGAACTTCTATAAAGAGAAAAATGTTTTAGAGCTGAATATGTCATTACTCTAGAGTAGACAGACCTCTTCCTTGGCCTCTAACGAAATCTACACATCATAGGATTTCAGAGATCGCTAAATTCTACTTGATCAAAAAGGCCAAGCAAACTAGGAAAGAACAATTTTACTTAATATTTTTATTCACTTAACAGAAACATTCACTTATCAGATATCACTAAAGTGCAATTTACAGAACTTAGAGGCAAATTAACATATGTAAATTCATATTTTAAGGTTCTGAAATTTTTTTTACAAATATTACAAATGTACATCCATTGATACAATATTGCCATTCAATCATGCTCGTTATGTACATACCTCTGGTTAATAATTACTATCTATCAAGTTCATTTTGCTTAAAAAATGCTGGAAATTAACAGGGCATTGCTGGGAAGGATTTTGTTTTTATCTATGCATGTACTGCAGAGTGATAGAAATAAATTGCCTTCAGTAAAAGAGGCAATTCAGACAATCCAGACAATCTTATACTTATTTCTAAAGGATACTTCATCTCTCCAACTTTGAATTTAAAATGATGAGTTAGGAAATAAGGTATCTCCTTCAGCAAAATTTAATCCAATGTAGATTCTTTCCTGGAGGAAGGGCGCTGTTTTGTCCAGGTGTCTAGAGATGTGGCCATCTGTGTTCATTTTGCTGGGAGGTCAGATTGAGTGAACAGATTCCTGGAGTCCAAAGATCGCCATAAATACCACTAGTCAACGTGTCACTCAAACTCGCAAGGAACATCCTCATCTTGAACATCAGTTTCGGGCACTGATCAGCTCAGGGGTAGGCACACACCTGAGACTTCATTCCTCTCAGTGCCACCAGGGACTTGGAACAGAGGAGGCAGAAGTTAGGGGTAGGAGAGGGTAGACAATAAAAAGGGAGATGTGGAGGTAAAAGATGAGAAAGAAACCCATGGAAGTAGAATTGGTGGGAGAGAGAGCCCAGTGGTGCTGACGGCCACCTCTCCAGGGTTGAGGAGTGGGAGAAACCCAGGGGTGAATGAAGTTCTTTTCATTCTCCATGACTGAGCCTCTGGTAGCCAGCATATTTGTCTCCTTATTTCTGCTTCTTCATTACCCCACCATTTAAAAAAATTTTTTTTTTTTACGTTATCTGGTTCAGAAGTTGTGAGAGAGATATGGAGTCCCTGTGTTCCCAGAAAGCCATGATGAATTAGGACCACGGACAGCGACAAGTACCTCGTCCATATCTTCATTTCCACCTCAAGCTATCCCTCAAGCTTGGTACCTACTTTGCCTGTGGGAGACAAAATACAGCAAGACCTTGGCAAGGAGAGTGTTGGGAGGTTTCCCACAGCCTTTTCTTTTCTTTTTCTTTTTTTTTGAGACAGGGTCTCGCTCTGTAGCCCAGGCTAGCCTTATACTGAGGACCAGGCTAGCCTTATACTGAGGCAATCCTCCTGTCTCAGTCTTCTGAGTGCTAGGATTACAGGAGTGCACCACCTCACCTGGCTTATGTGGTGCTGGGGAATTGAACTCAGGGCCCTGTGGTTGCAAGGTGGGTCCTTCAACCTCTGGGCCATTTTTCTAGCCCTAGCCTTTCCTGTTACTCAGAGCTTTTTAATTCTTAGTGAAATCTGAATAAAAAAGAGGATAGCTCTCCAAAAAGTGCAGGATGGTGGATTTTCTAAACCTGGACTAGATTTTGAGCCCCACAAGCTGTAGTAGAGGGAAAGGATGGAGAAACCAGTATAGGTATGTCAGCTTTTGTTGAGTGCTGGGACACTTCTGGCCAGAGCTGGCTGCAGCAATGCAATGGCAGTACATACAAAGGAACACATTTTCCTAACTTCCCTTTGGTCACGATTAGTAAGTGAGATTTATTTTATTTTGGGCCAGTTAGATTATGTCTCTAGAATGGCTTCTTGAAAAAAGAATATCTAAGTTTCCCTAAATTAAAAATGCCTACTATATTTAAATTTTAACTGTCATTTAAAATTTTTTAAACAAGATACTATAGACTCATCTTGAAGTTTATAATCTAAAAATAGGATTTCATCAAAATACTCTTAGCTATTCTACTCTGGGCATTGATATACTATGTATTTATTGTTTATGGCTCTCAGATATGGTTAAACACTATATTAAAATAAAACCCCAAACCCATTTAACTTTATTGATAAGAACAATTTCCTGTGAAAAGAAAAGTGTATGGGAAAATACGAACTCTGTGTTTGAAAATTAACGTAGCTTGACATTTCTGAGGAGCAGCAAGACATCACAAAATCAGTAGTGGCATGAGAGATATATACAGCTTCAAAGAGAATCACAGGAGTAAAGAGAAACAATAGTTACAGACTCACAAACAAATCCTTTCATTGGCAAGAACAAAACCTGGGAGAATCCTAAATTCAATAACTTGATATTATACATTGCTGTGAAACTTTGTGCTGGAGGTGGCCGAGCAGAACCTGCGTGGTCCTGTGGCCTTTCTTCCCCGCCTCACCTGGGGCCGAGGCTTGTGAAAAGACCTGCAGTCGACCAGACACTGACTTTTTGACTAAGAACCAGGCAGGAAAGCCGAAATTGCTTATCTCCTCAGTAGGAAAGCAATGTGTGTTTCGGAGGCAGATAAGAATGATGTTGATTTTACTTGGGTTTTAGTGGTGGGGAAAAATTGGCATGAATACGGAAGAGAGAAAACTTGAAAACCAAGGACCCCGAGCTCTTATGTGGCCTGAAGCACAAACAGATATGGGGAGTAGATGGACAGGAGCAGAAGTAACTCAGCTGTCTGGGTATTTATTCCTCGAATTTATTTTCTGTCCATCTTCTCTTGTTTTGCTCAGCTATATGGTTTCAGGGTGACTAAAAGGTACACATTCCCTGCTTGTGTTTTGTTGTCTGTATAGACACCTCTGGTGGGAAGCTGCACAAGGTGTGATAAAAATACAATAAGTATAAAACAAAAACTAAGAAAAATGATGACAGTAAAAGAGATATTGACATTTAATCTCTTTGAAAATAGTTCCCTCACTTGGTTTCAGATGCACTTATCTCATATTTCTTGCCTGTTGTGAGGAGGGTCTGAAGGTGCTTTTTCCCAGTTACCTCAGTGCCTTGAATCTATTCGAATCATTTACACCAATTTCTGTCAAATGAAAGCATTCTAGTATGTCATCATCTGCTTTATTCAGCAGATCTGGCACTATGAGACTTCTCACTTCTCCCCAAAGCCAAAATGATCATGAAAGATAAATGCTTTGGATCAATTCAGGACATCCAGGCAGCCATGACAGCACAACGAAAGTCACCCTTAAAAGAGGACTTCCAGAACTGCTTCAGAAAGTAGTAAGAATGATGGGATCTTTGTTCAAAGCAAGCAGGAATATCTTAAGGGGAATTAATGGCAACACATCTTATACTGCTATAAAATTTGAATATTCTTCACATCCATAAACATTTTTGATCATACTTTATATGTGAACTACTTTAAAAACTAATTCAGCAGTTAAAACCCTGGAGTGGACTTGGCCTAAAAGTAACATGGGGATGTTCTTCTGAACATTGAAGTAACAGTGGGATATTTAGGATTCCACTGCTGGTCCTTTCATCTGGGACTGACATGACCTGTGCCTTCTTGGTACACTACACATCAGCATCCTGTGACTGGCCACTTTTCTGCCAGGCCAGGCTCCTGTCAGTAAGCGGCAGTGTGTGTGTGGCAGTACTTCATTATGGGGTGCACTCTTAATTTGGCTTCCGGTTTGCTCCAGAGAATAAATGCTTTAGGCTCCTTCCTTCTCTTCCTTAATCTCCTGTAATCCTTTCATTTCTTGGAGGCTGGCTTCGGCTCCCTGTCTTCCCAGCAAGCCTCTTGTCTCAATACCCTTTCTCCTCTCTGCCCTAAGCCTGGGATCCTCTTCCTTTATCTTCCCACTTTCCATCTCTTACTCACTCTGGCAGGTTTATCCTTGTGAAAGCCTCGAATTTACTTGTGATTTCATGAAAGACTTCATTTCGAAAAACCTTTGTGGAGCCTTCATCTCTCCTCCCAAGTATCTCCTGCTGACTTATTAAGTGAATCCCAATGCTTGAGCTAAGGGGTTGAATGGAGCCAGGGGACAGCTTTCCTTGGAAGTAGATACTCACATTTTAGTAAAAGTTTGGGTTACTTTTGGAGAGCCAGTGCCTTAGCCTCGATGAGTCATGACCACATAGCTTCACTTCAGGCATCTGGGGGTGCTAGCTACTGGGAAGGTAATTGCTTCCTGTGTCCCTTAAATCAGGTTCCACCCATGCGTAAGATGTCCCGTGTTCCTTCTTCTACCATGATTAAGACCGTGTTACTGGTGTCTGTCTTCTTATTCCACAAAGAAGACTGTTCAGAGCACACAATGTGGAGTGTATTATGTGTTTTCCAAGCAAGAGCTCAGCATGTGAGCAATTTGAGGTTGAGGTCGTAGATTACAACCAGGAGCCAATTGTGCCTCTAGACTTTTGGAGATAGTTTCAGATATCCAGTTGTTGGGAGGAAGCGTCTGAGCCTTCCATCATCTCTCAAGATTTGGTGGTTTTCTAAGCTTTCTTCTAGTGATATGTCAAATTATCAGGAACAAATGCACACTCGCCCTTTGAGTTGAGTTTTCACACTGAGCTGGGATTTAAATGTGTGTCCTCAATGTTTAGAAAAGATGAACAAGACCAATCTATTTGCAAAACATGTTTGTATCTTTTGAGACACGATCTTGAAAAGTTGTATACTACTATGCCCATTTCCTTTTCTAAAAGGACCTGGGTGATACATTTGACCGTATATCAAATCCCTGGACAAGCTTCTAGTTTTCTTGATGATATCCATTCTTCTTATTTTCTTGTATCAAATAATTACAACCTTATTTCATTTTGCCTCTTGATACCTGCAACTTACCCTAGTCTATATGCAGCAGGATGTAATGATGTAATCTCGTATTTCTTGAGAGAGTCGCCAGTTGAATTCTAAAATCCTATGTTAGGTTATGTAGCAGATAATATATTTCAGATAGGGTTTTTTTTTTTGAAGTGGGAGAAGTTACAAAGTTGCTCTCTAGCATGATAGATATCAAGAATGATTTCTCAGTGTAAAATTAAAATAATTTGAAGAACAGAGATGACTAAAGATTATTTTGAATTTGGGGTGTGTGTGTGTGTGTGTGTGTGTGTGTGTGTGTTTGCTTGCTTTCTGACAAAAATTTAGTTAACAAGTCAGAATTTGATCTAAGACTCAGTTTCTTTCTTACCTGGTAGGGAGGTTGTAGAGTGCTGGCTAACAGACAACTCAATTTTTAATGTGTAATGTGATCAACCAAGAAAAATGGAGATTTTTGGTTGACTGAGTAGGCCTGGGTTGGTCTGCAATATTCACTTAGTAGGAGGTTTAGAAATGTTTTTCTCACATCACAGGTCATAACTCATTGGTGCTTTGGGTCTTTATTTCTTTGTGTTGCAAGACTGGTTTTGTTTTTCTTTTTTTAGTGTTGTGCATTTTAAGTGCTCTTTGAAAGGAGGTGGAGGAGGACATCAAAATGAATAATGGAAACAATAGAGCATTCCTGTTGGTTTCTTTGTGGGGGGGGGGGAGCCCATGGCTTTTCTCTTCACTTGTGGCTTGTCATCAGTGTCACATAAACATCATGTGCTAGTGAGACCCAAAAACATCACTAGAGAGGCTCATGGCAGGGGAGGGAAGCCAGGGGACGGTGCAGGGGGCTCGTTTCTAGCTGGCCACACGTCAGGACCGCCTGTCAAGGCTGCAATCCAGGTCCCCTCATCCGAATAGAAGCCTTCTCTCCGGTGCTACCAAGAAGAGATGGAGCTAACACAATGGCACTTGTACCTCTAGGTGTGGTGGACAGGGCTCTTGGGATTAGCAACCTCAGGAGGAACGACATGTTCCGAATTCCAGTCAGGTTCCTCATTCAAGCATTGAACATTTGTGTGTTTCTCGAACACTGAAGGAAAACGAACGCCAAGAAAGAATGGACATGGCACGTCTCTCCACACGCACGGCCTTGTCCTCTCTGGGGGTTTCACTCTGGTCCGACAGCAAAGGAGTCTAGTGACTCAGAGAGTTAGTAGAAACTGCTCTTGCTCTGGTGGTTTCCTCACCCATGTGCCCAGACCAGCTTTCTGGAAAGCCTTGAACAGCTGCTGTTTAACAGCCTGGTAGGTGTGGGCCCCCAGCTTGGCCTCACAGTACATGGAGGGTGTGTCTCCGTGGATCGGCATCCGGGTGCTCACCTGTGGACAGGAAGCAGAGAATGCGAATCAACCAGTGGCAGAAACAGGAGCCTGCCCCAGGAGAGTGTTACATGCGAAACGCCAGCGCTTGGGTGTGCCCTTTTACGTTTTCTCCTCTTTTCCTTTAAAACAGAAAAGCAACATTATAAACAACCAGAGTGGCAGTTACCAAGTTCTGTGAAGCAATTCTGTGGGACCTTTGCTTCATCAGAACTAGGAATGATTAATGAACACAACATATGACTTGCCAGCTAGTAAACACAGAAGCACCTTTTTTTCTTTTTTCTTTCCAGAGGATGATTGGGGTCTCAAAATGGATGAGGAGCCGAAGATGATGGTTGTGGGCACTAACACAGTATCATGGCAGACAGAGAAGATAAAGAGACAAAGGCGTGCACGTGCGTGCATGTGTGTGTGCGTGCGTGCGTGTGTGTGTGTGTGTGCTGGGACTGAATCCAGGTTCTTCCTGCTGACCTATATTCCCAGCAGTTTATTTTTATTCAGTATATTTGTTTTGGGATTTTCGGACAGGGTCTCCCAAATTTGCCCAGGCTGGGCTCAAACTTGCAATCCTCCTGCCTCTGGGATTATGGGCATGTGCTACCAGGCCTGGGGAAGAAGAGTCTTTGAGTTACATTCTTAGTTGACCAGGAGGACAGTGTGTGTGTGTGTGTGTGTGTGTGTGTGTGTGTGTGTGTGTGTGTGTGTATTATCAAGCTTCTTAGTTGCACCAGGAAAAACTTTGGAGCCAGCTTAAGCCCAGATGAAATACGGCTTCAACCCCTGTGGCAGGGGAGCTCTAAATGCATGGTCTTCTGGGAAGTCCACGCATATGTAGAAAAGAAGAGGCCTTTTCTGTTTAGCGAGACAAAAATCAATGCTTGCTGTCCTTGCAATGACTTTAAAAGAAGAGAGACATGCGAAAGTGAGCCCGAGCAGGCAGGACAGCGGCTGAGATCTCGGGTCAGAGGTCGAGGACACCTGCCTGCGGGCTCATGTTCATATGCGGTTGCTGCGGCTGTGGCAGAATCTACTCTCAAGCTTAGAGCTAAACGAAACTTTCAAGGTCCTCTAAATTGCCAGAATTTAATTAATTAATTTGTGATGCTGAGGATTGAGCCTAGCACCTTTCCACTGAGCTACATCCCCAACCCATTTTTATCTTTGATTTTAAGACAGGGTGTTACCAAATTGGACTTGAACTTGGAATCCTGCTGCCTCATTCACCAAGAGTGCTGGTATTATAGGCCTGAGCTGGGTGGCCCTGCTGCTAGGAATATTCCAGCATGAATATGTGCACCTTGTTCTGCTAGTTGACACATCAGCCACAACACTACTACTTCTGTTGGGAATCCCAGCCTAAGTGAAAATGTGTAGAAAAACGAGCAAAGTATTTTTTACTGTCGGCTTGTTTTTCAGTTTCCTGTTTTTTTTTTTTTTTTTCCTGGTTACAATCTGGAAACTGTGTATTTTAATTTAAAACTCAGAAATGTACTTGCTATCCTTATCTGGGGAGGAGAAAGCAGGTTCAAGATCATTGTGGTCGTGGAAATGCGTGGGCATTAGGGGTGGGGTCATTGTGACCCTGGCATTCACTGCATGTGAAGGTTGGGTGAAATGATCTAACTTTTCTTTTTCTTTTGATCTGCTGGGGATTTAACCCAGGCCCTTTTCAATCTGAGCCTTTTAGAAAAATTTGAGACAGGTTCTTGCTACATCAGCAAGTTGCCCAGATTGGGCTTGAGTTTGTGATCCTCCTGCTGGCCTCCCAGACTATGAAACATCTAACTTTTCTGGGCCTTATTTTCCTTCTTCCTGAACCTGGAGCAATATGGGCCTCAAAAAGTTCCTATGTGCCTCTCTAATGATACCTCAGGAAAAGCAGTTGGTACTGTGCCTGGCTGCACAGGGTCTTCACTAAGAAACTCCCATTGCCCTTGACTTCCTAAACCACACTTCCCAAGGTCTGGGGACACTATGCTTGGGTAATAGAGTCTGAAGCCTCAGGGGGAAAGTGCTGTTGGCTTAGGGAGTTGGGATTGGGGGGTGGGGGGGGGGGGGAGACACAATGAGAATAGATTTAGAACAGGGTTTTTTTTGCCTCTTGCTGTCCCCTCATCGCAGACCAAATGGCAGCCCACATCTCTGAGCTTACTCCGGGCTTGAGCCTCAGTCTAGACACAGCCAGCTTCCCCCGAGAGGACAGGTGCCACCTACCCTACCATACAGCCGTGCCCACCGGGCAGAGAACACGTGCTTGCAGAGCCTGGACGAGCCCCCGCAGCTCCTCTTCCCGGTCGTGGCATTAATAATCTCCAAGTCTGCACTGCCCACGACCCAGTTCACGCTGAAGTGGGGAGATTTTCCCGGCTGCCGCGCCTCCGCATTACTCACAGCTGTCAAGAGAGAAATAGGAAGCAGCCAAGCATTAGTAGTCTCGGCCCCAACGGGGCTCCTGGGAGAGCGAAGCACGGGAAAGGAGCGCGCGGGGCTCGTGGGAGACAGGCATGTGCCCAGCGCTCGCTTCACGTGTAAAACCTTGTCGAGAGTGTGTTTTATTTGAAGGGAAGAAGGGAGAGGCTTCCAGCAGGACCCTAGTGACAGCCTCACGCCGAGGCCCCTGCTGTAGTTGTTTTTAACCTTTTAGCTCTAAGGTCTTGTCGTAAAAAGGCTTGGCCCCACTTTTTTCTCCTTCAAAATGGTCATGGAGTGAATCCATGGACACAGAGCCGCTTAACAATAAAATCAGAATGTGTGGTTATAGGACGCCTACTGTATGCCCGGCCCTGTTCAAGGAAAAACACAGGTGGTAATCAATACCAGATAGATCTCTAGGCTTATGGTTTAATTCATGAAAACAAAAAACTAATTTATGTAAGAGGGGTACTCATGTAGAACAATCAAGTAATGCAATTTAAAAATAGTGCTGGCAATGACATTTGCAGGACTCAAGGAAAGAAAACCCGGAAGGTCCTTGGTTTGAAAGCAATGAAGGATTTCAACATGACAACAGAGCGTTGAGCCAACCCTAGGTTCCTTAAGTGCCGTGTGACCGAGTGGGTGGAGTGTCTGGGAAGCTGGTCCTGCCCAGAGAGCATCTATGTATACTTTTCTGAGACATCTTCGTATCAGAGTGTGTCTGCTTTGGCCAGATTGTATGCTGTGTCTTCTAATTGGGGTGACACACACTGTGGCTACCACCACAACTTCCTACAGCAGAGGGAGAGGTGGAGAGTCTTCACACTGAGCTGACCTCTGCTTTGTAACTTGGGGTTGGGCTGTGTTTTCTGGGGGCCAACCTCCGCCCTGGTCTCCATTCTGACCATCCTCTTGTGATGCTTCTCGTTCTGTGGAGGACTTCCTGGAGATGCTGGGGGGAGGTGTCTGGTAACACACAGTGAGTCCCCGCTGAGATGAGTCCTGCGAAACCCTCCTTGGGATTTCAACATGTGCAAGACTCCCAGCCCTTGTTTCTCGTTTCTCCTCCTTCTGCAGTACTGAGGACTGAACCCAGAGCTTTCACACTGAGATACACCCTCAGCACATTTTTACCAACTTGCCAGGTTGTCTGGGTGGGGCTGTAACTTGTGATTTTCTTGCCTCTGCCTCCCCGAGCACTGGGATTAAATACCTGGACCGTCTGGCTTACCTTCTTCCCTTCCATAAGGTGATGGTTTCCAAACTGTGGCCTTTGGGTAGTAAGCAACATCTGAAGAGAAATCCGCTGTGGCAGCAGGAAGGCCCAGGTGCCTTAGGTGACCACAGTCAGATGGTCTCTGTGTTCTGGATATCCTGTGTCAACTCCATACACAATACACATGACTGTCATGAGTTCTAGGGAATGTGCTGTATGGACGAGACTCTGCTCAGAGTCTTGTAGTCCAGCCGTACGAAGAAGCAGACAAGGAATTCAGCTTTTGCTCTGTTCACTTCTATGGCATTCTGGAATATTTGCTTTATAATCCAGAAACCCTCTTTAGATGCCCCCACTGGTGCCTCTGGGATCTCATGCACCCCATGACTCCTGAGTGACACTGCCACACTCTCCCCTCTTTTGAAGGTCAGCCCCAATCATCCTGTTCCATCTGCGTTCTGTTTCCTTTAGTCCTCTTACTGTCAGTTGACCCTTGCCAGGTCTGGGCCACGCCCCATGTAGGAGGATGGAGCCTGCAGAGAAATCTTGGAGCTCCTGGCAGGTACACAAATTCTGGCCATCAGGTCTGATGTTCAGGGCACAGTGATACTTCACCAAAGGCTGATGGAGAAGCCCTGGTGTGGGGAAGCTGCCCAGGTGCAAAGCCCTGGGTGGCTGAGCACAGTGTGTGCTCTGGGACTGCAGTAGGCTCTCCTGAAAGGCACGGTCCCTGTGTTGAATGGGAAGCACAGCACAGGATACTTTTTTAGAAGCAGTCACCACCTATATTCAGGGCAAGACCCAGTCCACTGTAAGCTGCAAAGCCACAGACCCCAGGCTTCTCTGGGAGCTTCTTCAGTGGAACCGTGGCACATTGCCTGAGCATCTTGCTGTCTGAGTTTGCTGTCTGCCGTCTACACGTCCTGGCTCCCAGACTGAAAGTCATCCTGTGACCTTCTGGTCATGGATGGACAACATTGGACATTCAGGTTAATTCCATTCATATCAGCTGTAGAAGTGATTCACAGTGGCAGCTACCTACCCCTGTGATCTGGACGGGGGAGGGGGAACAATCTGGTCCCTTGGCAACAACGGGCTGTCCTACTGGGCAGGGACCACCTTGGCAGGAGGAGGCGGCTGCTGAGGTCAAGGATGACTGGGTTCAGAAAGCGGCAGTCATTGCTCTGGCCTGCGTTCAGCCAGGATCGCTATTGTGACAACCTCCCCCTCCCTCTTCCTTTCTCCTCCTGTTTCCCATCGTTCTAATTTCTGCCGTGGTCAGGATGGACTGCTTAGGCGCAGGGCTGGGTCTTCCCCGAAGTGCTACACTCTGAGCTCAGAGGAAAGCCTTGGAGTGCCCTGTGTCCACCCTCAGTCTGCCCGATTCCTCACAGACTGTTGGGCCTCTTCTCCTCCCATCACCCCTTTGCTATGGAAAGCGTCCCTTTTCTGGTGCCTCTCAGTGTGCAGAGAGGACTCCACTGAAGCCTCGTGGTCTCTGCTCCCAGTACTCTCTTCTGTCAGCCTTGCCAAGGCCTAGACTACACCAGGAAGAGAGCCACAAGGGGCTCACATCAACTTGGCACATGGCCAGCTCCAGCCGCGGGGATACGGGAGGAAAGGAAGGAGTATGGGAGGTACAGTGGAGGGCAGGTGTGGGTAATGGTCCTGTACCATTCGGTTTGTCTTGCAAACAAGACTGGTGACTCAGAAATCCAGGGACTGGAGTTGCAGGCTATCTGTTATGGGATCTTGGCCCGCATCATCCTCTTGCTTCCTTGCTAACAGAGGTAACTTTGCTGCACAAGGCGATGTGAAGATCAGAAGAGTCAGATAAGAGCACTTTTAAAGCATCAGGTGTGGCTGTTATTTTTATTTCCATTTGAAGGGAGATTAAAGGTCAACTCTAGTCTGCTTGTTGCTTTCCAAGTCACACTGAACAAAAATGTTCCCAGCTAAGCTATAGAAAATGTTTTTCCAACTTAAGTATAAATCACCCAACAGTCCTAGGAAAGGGAGCAACTAGACAATAATCAAAGGTAGGGATTTATTTTACATTAAAGACATTTTTCTTGTATTTTCTCAACATATACCCTTCATACTTCTGTTGGAGACATTATTGCCTACTTACGTGTTGTGCTTCTAGATTAAGGGTTAAATTTTTGACCTTGGATTGCACCAAAAATATTTCCAAAGTAAACCGGAAGAATGGCAATAGCCCACATCCACCTTAAAAAACCAGAAATTCCCCCGGAAGAGAGAACCCTTGGAGTGTTTGCTAAAAACCCATCTCAGCAGAGCAGTTTTTGACATCTCTGTAATCAGTGGTTGCCCCTGATTATACAAAGGAGGCAGAGCCACCATGCTCAGCCACACCCGTTTAAGTCTGATAAGCAAATGTATCAATGTCTAAAAAAACCACAGTTATCTCACAGAAGGATCACATCATCCTAACACCATATTCTCCTTCTGTAGAACAAGCTCTGTGTGATAGACAATATGTAGGAAGAGGGAATATCCTGGTCCTCTGTGGGCAGAGGGATGTTAGGATTCTTTTTTTTTCAGGACTGAAGATTGAATCCAGGACCTTTGCACTGGACTATATCCCCAGCCTAATCAATAGCTAAATCGTGGAAGATGCCAAAATATTCATCAGTAGACTACTGGATAAAGAAAATGTGGTCTATAAACACAATGGAGTTCTACTCTGCCACAAAGACAGATAGATTTGAGTCATTTGTACGAAAATGGAGACAACTTAAGACCATTATGTTTAGTGAAGTGAACCAGACTCAGAAGATTAAATATTGGATGGTTTCTGTAATATGAGAAATCCAGAGTATAGGCACGTAATGGGGTCAGATGGGTGCAATGTTGGGGGTCAGGGAGACAAGGGAAGGGATGGGAGAGGTGAGAGGGAGGCACAGGGAGCATGAAGGTGAGGCAGTATATATGTGCACAAATTTCTCAAGTTCCATGTGACCATTGTGTATCACAAATACATGCTAAAAATGGGAAAAACATATTGCAGTGGTATCGGTACTGGGCACGAACTTGCAGTCCTCCTGCTTCAGCCTCCCAGATGGCTGGGATTATAGACGTGCACCACCATGCTGGACTATGAATATTAGTTTTATCATTCAAATCTTGACAAGTGCCAGGCTCCTCCTTCCCATGAGAAGGTGAGGCCTCCTGGGTGGGCCGTCAGAGCTGCAAGGGTGGCCTTCTTCTGCTTGTCATAAAGTGTCCCTGGCCAACCTTTGCCACATTTATTTGCTTGTTCATTTTTTCCATGACGATTTGGGATGATTCCCTTTATTTTTCCTTTGTCCCATCCTTGTTTCCTTTGTCTCACTGTTGTGTTCGCATATAAATTCCTCAGATGGAGCTGGTCTTCTGAAGACACAGAAACACAAGGAAGGAGTTGACTTCCAGATGTTTCCTTTCTCTATTTAATTTGTCCTGAAGGAGACATTTAGTTTCTAAGGAAACTTTTCCCTGGTAGCAAAGCTCTCACTCATTGTGGACTGATTTTGAGATCCTAAAGCAACTTCCTGTGCGACGTTGTTGGCACTTCTGCCTACGAGCCCATGCAGAGGCTCTCCCGTGGGACTTAAAAAGGGCACTCACTCCCTCGTGAAGACTGTATTTATTGAGCCTCTGTAGGCCACAGAGCACTGGGGTTTTGAAAAAGTTTGGACCAAACTGCTTAACACGGTGCTGTCATGAATAAGAACAGAAGAAGGTGCTGGATAAGATAAAGACTTGCCTGTTCAGGCTTGGTAAGGGACGTCTGGTATGTGTTTAGTTTCTTCCTCTTGAAGACTAGGATTGTGAAAATAAAAGCGGGACATAAAATCCTGGAGTTATTCTTCTAGAAGGGACATCAAATGACAAAAATATCAAGTCACAGGGACACAATACATGACAGTCATAGGTTCACCCTACTCAGATCTACCTCCAGTTTGTTCCTCAAGATATGGCACTGGCACATATCTGGTAACCCAGTACAGTCAGCAAAAGTAACATGACCTCCCATCTCCAATCCTCAGTGTCAGGCACTTCCTGGGTGTTCTTCAGAAGTCTTCTTTCAGTAGAAGATGCCAACAGCGCAGAATCTGCTGGTCAGTATAGGACCTTAATGCAAGCTAAGATTGATCATAAGAGAGAGCTTTCCTAGTCTGAGCATGGAAACCATGAGCATTTTGCCAGGCATGTTCGAAGAAGAGAAAAAAGAATGTCTTCATGAGCAATGATTACTTAGAACCTCTGCACTGTAAGCAAATGAAAATGATGTGGATTTAAGTTGGCATGAGTTTAAGTTCATGGGATCCATTGCTGCTTGGAGGCCTCCTGTTTCTCACTGTGCAGATAACATTAAAGATTCTGTACACTTGCTTCTCAACATCTAGAAACTAAAACAGATCAAAATGAAATCAAACTAATATGAACTCCTGGGGAACTTTTGTGTTAATGATTTTATTTTTGTGACCCTGGGGATTAAGCTCAAGGACTGAAGTATATCTTTGGCCCATTTATTTAGTTTTTCTTTTTTTTTAAAAAAAAATAAGTTTTTTTTTTTTTAAATTTGAGGCAGGGTCTTGCTAAATCTTTAAATTGCCCAGTCTGGGCTTGAACTTATGGTTCTGTTGCATCAGCCTCCCAGAGTGCTGGAATTGTGGGCCCGTGACACCGGGTCTAGCTAAAAAATTGTTTTGTAACAGGAGGACGGTATTGCTGTGCTGATGTGGTTTACACAGGGAGAGGAAACTATAAAACTGTAATATTGTGTTGTTCCTGTGGATATTGTATCAAGTTGCTATACTCCTGGTTTTAAGGTGGCTTAAAATAATAGAGATTTATCCTCTCCCAGTTCTGGAGGCCTGAAGTCTGCAATCAAAGTGTATTCATCAGTTTCTCATTGCTAGGGCAAAATATTGACATACACCACTTAAAGGGGGAAATGGCTTCATTTGGCTCACAGTTTCAGAGGTTTCAGTCTATATTATCCATCCAAAATTTTATGACAGAAGAGTCTGGTGGAGGAAAGGTGCTCACCTCATGTCAGTCAGAAAGCAAAGCACAGGGAAAGAGCCAGAGAAGAAGGCCAGGGACCAGACACATCCCAAGGCAGTTCATTCCTCGATGACCCATCTAGCCACACCCAGAAGGGAGCACTCTGTTCTCCTGTGTGGCTTCCAAGACAACCAACTTGACAGCTAAGATTAACAGTCACACAAATTGTCAGCAGGTCTATGTTTTCTCTGGAGGTGTCAGAGACCTGTTCTTGACTTGAGCTGCTGGTGGTGACAGGCATTCCTTGGCTGTGAACACATCACTCTAATTTCTGCTTCCATCTTCAAAAGCCTTTTCTGTGTGCCCAATCTCTCCCCTGCCTCTGGTGAAGACAGATGTGGTGGCATGTGGCCTACTGAGATAAGTCACATCGTCTCCAGTCTCACTTAGCTCCATTTAAATATACCTGCAAGGAGCCTTTCCCCTGATTCAGTCATGTACAGGTTCCAAGGACTGAGGTTTGAGTTCACTGGGGCCATAATTCAGCCTAGTAAAAGTGCTTGTGCTGAGCTTAGGAAGTGGGTCTATGGACAAAGGAAAAACTCTTTCTGGGCACTGATTCATGGCAGGACAGATGGCAGGTGATTGAGTTCACACTGCTTTCCTCTCTCTGTGTCCTCAGTGAGGCTTTTCTCAGGTGAATGTGGCCTGGGGCCCTGGCACAGCTGCCCAGGAGGAAGGGTCTTTCCGATGCGTGGATGTGTGGACTGATGGAGGGGGACTGTCAGTCAGTCCCCCTCAATACAGTAGGATCCAAGATTTGGAAAAACATAGCAACTTCAAGAATGGATGAGGGAAAAATAAAGGTCCCTGAAAAATTACATTATTTGGGAAAGAACAGGAACTAGGACCATTTTGTCTTTAGTAATTATTTTCAGTTTTGGAAATTACTTTTTCTTTATCACCGTTTCCCTAAGTGGAGGCAATGTGAGTGGAACTTTGTTCAGCCTGAAACCTAAGACACAGATGTCACTAGTAAATATACTGCATAAAATGTGGGTTGTCTTTTATGATTTTTTTTGGAGAGGTATTTTACTTGGAAGTGACTCTGTTTCCAATGTTTCTGTGGCCTACTTTCCGTTCTGGGGGCTCTCCTTAGCTCTCCTAGCTAAGTTGAGCAAGTAGTTTCTAACCATATCTTGACTTTTTGAGTGGGCCTGTGAGGAGCCATTATGTGGCTGCCATATTGTCTGGAAGCCTTGGGTCTGTTTGAGAAGGAGCTGTTTCTACTGGCCTTTAACACAGATACTAGGCCAGGTCAGTGAACTGAAATTGGGTCTGTGAGGTTGTCAGGCCTGTCACTTCAGTCCCCACACTTATGGTAATAGGGAGGCTGCAGAAATGAGCCACAGTCAAGTGTCATTTCTCTGACTTACTAACAGTGTGACCTCTGAGTTAGTCAACTTCCTACTGCTCCTCCTGCTGCCAGCACTTTATTAGGACTTGTTGCTGTAGCCACTCCTGTTACTCCTATTGTTACTTAAGAGCAAAGAGAGCAATTCATCCATGAAAATGAGTTTTACTATGATCCACAAGCTATATAAGCCTTACTTTAAAAAAATCATTATTTACTTTTTTAAAAAAAGGCATTATATAAGTGAGACATTACAGCATATCTTTAAATAGGCAATAAGCCTACTAGATTTAAAATGTAATTCACTTTCCCAAAATTACATTTACACAAGACATTTCAGGGATGTAATTTTTACATGAAGTGAGGCAAGCCTATGATACGGGGTAGCATTACATTTAATTTTGCAAAATGAATGGCGTAGTATGCTTCCAGGCATGCACAGAATCATAACGTTGCAGGAAGAGAAGGAGTGCTTAAATTTCACGTACTGCCAGGTACCCTGTGGGCTGGTGCTTTCTCTTTTTCTCAAACCACACACACACTCATGGCATGCACACACACACACCCCTCTGATGGAAACAGACTTAATAAATTTCACATGACTTTATAGAATTGGGATTACTAATTACTACAGCTGAATTATTAATGTCATCTTATTTCTCATCATTAACATCATAATTATTACCTGCAATCTTATGGCTACTGTCTTGTTTTTTTTACCCCTGTGGTACTGAGGATCCAAGCCAGGCCTTCAAACTGAGAAATACCCCATAGTCCATTTTGAGATAGGATCTCACTAAGTAGTCTAGGCTGGGCTCAAACTTGCCTCAGGCTGCCAGAGTGTTGGGATTACAGTCTCATGCCACCAGACTTGGACATATCTTATCTAACAAAGCATATTTGGTTGAAAGTGTATGAAATTTGCTATAGAATCTGTAGGCAGTATGTTGGTACTAAGGCTAAGGGTGGACAGTTTGTCTTTCTGTGGTGAGATTGTCTTAATTTCTCTGGGGATTTAGAAAACCAGTCCATTAACAGTTCTCCCCTTTGTTTTCCTTCCACTGACTGGTGGTAGATGAATGGTTGCCCATACATGTGTAAAGGACATGTGCCACACACCACATGTTGCTGCACAATCCATGAATGCGCCATGTGAGATTTCTGTGGGTGGCACCATTGGTGTCACAGGAACGGTTGTGTTTAAGCTTCATTGTGTTGGCTTCATTGGCTTAGGAGCCATTAGGAACACATGAAGCATGCTCCTGGGTATGTTATGAAGGTGTCACATGGGGTACTATATATGATCTCTGGCTTCTTCATCTTCACTGTTATTCCCATGCTCTGCTTTCTGGTCCCAATGAGCTAAGCCTCTTTTCTTGGCCAATCCCTTCTGCCATCCAATTTCTGCCTTGGAAACAGCTGACCATGGACTGCATCCCCTGAAACTGTGAACCAAATGAACCTCTCTTCATTTGAGCTGTGGATGTCAGATATTCTGTTCAGCTTTGGGAAAGTTATCTAATATTCTAGGCATCTTGCTTCTCAGGAGAGTTTATGCCACTGCTGTTTTTGAGGTCTTTCTTCCTAGAGTCAATAAGAATTACCAAAAGGCAAGGGATGAGCTTGAGTGTTGGAATAAATACACTCAAGAGTAGTAGTAGTACGAGCAGGGGTTAGCTGCAAGGTAGGGGCTTGTCCAGCCTGTGTGAGTTCTTTGGTTTGATCCCCAGCACTATAAGAAAACAAAAGTAGCAATAACAAAAGGAACACTCAGTACCTACCACTCTGTGCCTCTACTCAGTGCTGGACTCTGCTAAGAGTGTACTCACATGTTCTCCCCTATCTTCACAGGACCTCAGTGGAAGGGGGACCACAGGTTAACCAGTCAGGACAGGCTGTGTGGCCGCAAAAACAACTCCAAATCTGGCTGATGCCGGCTGCTAGAGTTTGGATGAGTGGGCCCCAAAGCCCATGTGTTAAAAGCTTGGTTCTCAGTCCTGTGGTACTGTTTTGAAGCAGTAGAACCTTGAACAGGTGGAGCCTGGTTGGAGAAGTTAAGCTGTGAGGGATGTGCTCTTAAGTGGAACTGCGGGACACTTGTCTCTTCCTTGATTTCATGGCTGCCGTGAGGCGAGCAGCTTTCTTTACCACACATGGCCTGCCATGCTGTGATGCCTCACCACAGGCAGCAGCCCATCAGCCATGCACTGGAGTCTGCAAAACTGAAGCAATATAAACTTTCCCATGTGAGCCAAATTAAACCTTTCTCCTTAAAAGAAAAAAAAAAAACAAACCCTTTCAAAAAAAAAATAAATAAATAAAAAGAAAAGAGAAAAGAAAGGTTGTAACTTCATTCATGAGGATAGATGATTGGTGTGTATTCCACATAGTTTGAAATGCACAGGGCCACAGGATCCTACAAAATATGTATAATTTTCATGGCCAGAAATACATACTGAGTTATCCCTCTTCCATCTCACTCCTTTATTTTCCCGAAAATTTACTACCTGATAAGGAGTGCACCTAGGTGACTTTTAGGGCACTTGGTAATCTCTAATTCTGCCCAGTTTACCCTATAACCACTTTAATAACCTCTGGAAGGCAAGACCCACATCACTTAGATGTGATCTGGGAAAGAAAGTAATTTCAAGCAAACTCAGGTTTGTGACTGGGTGTATTTCGGGGAACAGGGCGCCCTGAACACAGCAGCCTTTCTTGAAGAGTCCCCTATCTCTGCCACCTGCTCGTCCCAGTCTGTGCCTGAAGCCCTGCCCCCTTCTCCAGTGCCCAGGAAAGCCTCTTTTCATTCATTCTGTACCCTTCCCTCGTCGCTGTGCTTCATTTTCTCACTCCTTCCAGACTTAAGCATCTTTAGCCATTAGAGGAATACAAATCAAAACACTGCTGGAATTCCATCTTACTCGAGTGAAAAGGGCTATGATCAAAAACTCAAGAAACAACAAATGCCGGGGAGGTTGTGGGGGAAAAAGGGACTCATATTTTGTTGATGGGACTGTAAGCTGGTACCACCATGATGGGAAACAGTATGGGGATTTCTCAAAAGAAAAATTGAAAATAGAAATTCCATTTGACCCAGCTATAATTCTGGTGGGTATTAAAGATGAAGGAATTGAAGATGTTATAACCAAGCCTCATGGTTAATAATCCCAGCACTCTGGAAGGTTGAGGTAGGAGGGTCACAAGTTTGAGCCCAGCCTGGGAAATTTAGTGACTTAGGAAAACTCTGTGTCAAAATAAAACTAAGAAAATGGGGTGGGGAAGTAGCTCAGTGTGAAAACTCTGGTCTTGATGCTGCAGACAGGAAAAAAAAAGACAGACATTATAATATAGTGATACATGCATACCTATGTTTAATACCAGCGTATTTCATAATAGCTCATGAAAACCCTGAAAACCCTCTTAGTTAGTCTCGAGAGTCACTTTTTAATCCTCCTTTCTGAATTATTTTTCTATACACACTTACATTTTGTTGCTTCTCATCTTGTGTCGTGGATGGACCAGATTCTTGTCCGTAATGCTCACTGTTCTGTCCCCAGTGCAGGATTATCTTTGTGCATTATGAATAACCAGCATGTATTTGTCAAGTGATTAAACAACTTCCTGGATTATGATGATACACTTCTGGATGTTTGGATAAAATTAAGTGTATTGACAATGGAAATACTTTCCTTGGACTAAGGACAGCAGGACAAAATGGCCTGCTCAGACTGCATATTTTTACAGCTCATGTGTTCTGTATAAAATCTCCATGAAAAAATTATTAGTAACCTTACCATATGTCTGTGTTTGTTGTAACATTAAAAATAACATGACAAATTTCCATTGAGGTAAAACAAAATATTTGCTATCACCCTACTGAGTTATTGTGCAAAATTCTGCTTATGATTAATTTCAGATATTTTTCTGAATTAAATAGCTCTCATACCTCAGAGATGATTCTTCAACTTAGTGGGACAATATTTAAAATGTGTGGTATCCCAAAAATATGAATATAAATGACAACAGAGAGATATCTTTTTTCTTGTGTGTGTGCTACTGGAGATCCAACCCAAGGCCTATGCCCTAAACTATCCCAGTTCATGTTTTAGTTTTTTTTTTTTTTTTCCCTCTGATTTTGAGACAGGCTCACTGAGTTGCCCAGGCTGGGCTTGGCTTGTTATCCTCCTGCCTCAGCCTGCTAGAGTGCTGAGATGACAGGCTTACACCACCATGTCCAGCTCAGACAGGTATGCAGAATGTTAAAAATAGATGGTATTGGGCAAAACTCATGGGCTACCGTTGGTAAATATTTTAGTAGGTACCAAGCTTGTTTCTGACTAATTTAGTTGCTATAAAACATGCGTGTCTGAAAGGGATTCTGATGGATGGACCAGTTCTTCATGAAGACGCTTTCAGTGCAATATGTGCTGCACAGAAAGACAATTGCCATTAGTCTATATGGTCTGTATTTTGTCACCAATACTGTAATGCACCCTCCATGGACATAAACTGAGGGGCTTAAACAACTCATCAATCTACAATCAAGTCTCTGTTCCTGTCCCTCAAATGTCACATTCTTTGCTAAGGCTTTGCTGTGTGCACTGTAGCAATAATCACGGCTTCATCTTTCATGTGGAATAAGGAGGGCTGGGAAGTATGTCTGTTAAACATGCTATTCATAGGCCTGTTTATCGATCCTACCCACATATTCCCTAGTTGTGATTTTCTTTTCTTTGTGGATAAAAGCAACATTCAGTCTTGAGGTTGAGCTCGCAGAGTGTATCTTTAGCTTGGCAGGGCAAGCGGTTTTCTGTTTTATGCACATTTTTCTAAAAAGACAAGTATTCAAACCACAGATTTTTATTAATTATTATTCTCACTAATTTTTCATCTTGTAGGATTCATGAAGAACAGACTCTTGTTCTCAGGCAGTGATGTAACTTTTGCCAATGGATTCAGGGTTTTTCACAACCTCATTGTGGGCTTTTGGTCCTGAGGCTTGCTGTAGTTAGCTTGGTGTCTTCAAGTGTTTCTTTCAAGAACATTAATATGCATGTGGTGACGGTGTCAATAAGGGTATTGTTTTCAGCTTGGCTGCTTCTTTTGAAATCCAGACTGGTCTAGCCATCTCCAAATTGCAGGGCCTCATCCCACTAACACATGAGCTCTACATTGGAGGCACTTCTGCAAGCTTACCTTGAGGGAAGCTTCAAGCGAATCTCATGCACTTGTTTGAGTGCACTTTTTCTAATTATCTTCATGTGAAGTCTCTCTCCTTTCCTTTTGCAAGAGATTCTGATGATTTTCTTTTGATGTTTGAATGACTGGTTTTTAGAGGTCTGTCAAGAACAATGCAAATGCAGCTTGTGGGAGCATATGCAGGTGAGCTACCAAAACTCACGCTTGTTATGTCTGTACAATAAAACAAGCCACATTCTAAGTTAGTGTGTAAGTAGAGGCAGGAATGCTTAGACTGCGTCGGTTGTGTTGAGGACACATGTCACCTGGGCTGGTGAGTTGGGCAAGGCATCTAGGTGTTGTGCTGTTATGTCCTACTCCTCAACAATCTCAGGTGATGTGCTGAGCTTCAGTAGCTGTCTTTTAAAAATTCACTGCTTTCATGCTTTTAATTAAAAATCCCTATTTTATTTATGCTGAAGTGTACCCAGATGAACATATCATAAAAAAAAAACACAGAAAGGAGATTGGAAGTAATGCATTGGTATCAAATGATGGACAGAAATCACTTCCCTGGCAGTAGTTTGGTAAGGGTGGTTGCAGTTGTATTTTTAAACATTTTTTTATGCTTATAAACCTTAAGCAATTTTTCACTAATAGATGACATGGGAGAATGAAGACAACCCAGGAAGCCAGAAGCATGGAAAAAGAGAGGCCTTGACTGCTAAAACTCTATAAAGATTTTTCTTACATTCAGCTCAGAAATAGATCTAAGAACTACACTAAATTTTAGGGTATCTGCTATGGGAACATTTGTATCAAGGCTTGTTCAGAACCATTTTTTGTTGATCAATCCCACTAATTAGTTGCTTTTTCAAAAAGAAAAAAAAGACAGAAGAAAGGAAAAAATAGAGGGAAAAAGAAACCTATAAGAATGGTGACTCTGGCCTTGAAGTGATACTTTATCAGAACTGGTGGAAATTGTTGCCCATTTGGAGAGGAAATGATTGCGAGTTTGAGGCAAATCCTTCAGTTTGGTGGTGGGCAGTAGACGAGACTGCCATCTCTTCTCAGTGGACAGATGAGAACGGTGGACGCTGAGCGTTTCAGACAAGCTTCAGGAGCTGGTTGGCCTCTGCCACATCCATTCGCCGTTAGATATTGCCATCTCATTTGCTAGTCTTGTTTTGCACTGTTAATCTTTATGTGGTTAAAAAAAACCAGACATCTAAGAAATTGCAGTGCCTTGCCACGGATACAGTGTGGTGTGCTGAAAAGAATTTAGGATTTATGATTGCGTTGAATTCTTGCCCCTTCCTCGTGAGTAGAGAATCTTCAGCAAATAACTGAATTTCTATGAATGCCTTTCGGCATTTGAAAACGGAGATGACACCGTTTGTTGGTGGTTATGAAGATTGAATGAGAATCATCACAAACTTGACATCGAGAGGGAGTACCTATTCAAGAAGTTCTTCTCTAGGGGCACTTCTGGAGCTTATACTAGTTGCACCATTCAGAGCAGAGCTTACTACGGAGGTGCATCTGTCCATCCTCCTATAGGCTGTTTGTTACCCCAAAGGCTCTTAGGGTTTGGATCATGGGGTGCTGCAGCCCTGCATGCTAGGGATCTGGCCCAAAGGCAGCCTTTTAAAACTTGGGCCTGGAAGGTCAACTGAAACTCTGCCTGACTTGCGCATCCTGGTTTGGCTTGTGTCTAAGACTGTAGAGCACCCCGTGTTGAGGTTGAAGGAGAGAAACAACCAGCTGGGGGCAGGAGTAGGGGCACTGCATGACACAGATAACAGAAGTGGGGCAAGCACGTGAAGGTGACATCTCCACTAGCATACAGGTACCATCCTGCCCTATTGCTATTAACTCAGTCCCAAGATGGCAGTGAAGCGGTGAGCCCCCTCCCCCATAGCTCAGAAAGGGAAAGTCTTAATAAGCTGCCCTCCCTTTTTACACAGCCTTGCTGCAGTCTACTGACTTTGACTCTGACTTCTTCTCTATTGGACATTTGTGAGCTCTTACAGGCTCGTGACCTCTTGTGGATTTGAACATGGGGTGAAACCTATTGCAAAAGACCTGGCCTTGAGTCTGATGCTGAGTGCCACAAATGCCTCTGCACCACTGCCAAAAGGGGGAAGGGTCGCAGAATCTTAGAAACAGGGTCTCGCACATTTAAAAACCCTGTTGTGAAGGAACTGGCTTCAGGGCTTGCCCAGTGGCTTATGGGGGAGAACTCCTCTTGTGCTTTTTCTATTTTAACATTTAGGACCGTGAGTTCCCTGTTCACCACAGTCCATACAGGATGGTTAACCTCTGAATGGTCAAATGCATCAGTGAATTCACTTTTGTCATTGGAAGCATCTTTTTCTTCAATTCTCGCTTAGCATAGTTTTGTGTTTGCATGAATTATTTCATTCTGTTTCCGCTATCGTTCCCATGAGGCTGTGGATCTTATAATTTAGAGCAGTTTTAGAATGCTGGGAATGAATCGTATACCCAAATACTCCCAGCTGAAACATTGAAAATAGCACTTTTTTCTTCCTGTTTGCTGTGTTAGATGCTCCGGTCTAGGAGCAAAGCCCGGGGATGTTGGTCCCTGTTCCTGAAGCAGAGCCTAAGTCCCTCTTCCCACCTCAGCCTGATTTTGCCACAAGCGGTACTTGGCATGGGCTCTCCTCCAGTCAGGGAAACTGACTCAAAGATCTCACATTACCAGGGCTTGGTGGTACAGATTTGTAATCCCAGCCCTCTGGGAGGCTGAGGCAGAAGAATCCCAAATTTGAGCGTAACCTGGGCAACTTAGGAACTTAGTGAGACCTGGTCTCAAAAACAAAAAAACAAAACACAACAAACAAAAAACCTAAACAGCTGGGGATAGTTCAGTGTGAAGGTCTGGAATTTGCTACAAAAAAAAAAAAAAAAAAAAAAAATGCCTCCAGTTCCCTAAGATAAGGCTTACAGGATATTATTAAAATCCGAGTGCTCCTTCTTGCTACTTCTGGTCAGTTCCAAGAAACCTGAACATTTTCTGGACATGGAAAGCCAGTGGTCACAGTGAGAAACTGTCACTTTTCTAAAAATGCTTTGAGGCTTCATACTGGCACCTTTCTAGTACACACCAAACCTCACCAGCTACGTGCCAGGTGGGGCTGTGGTTTCAGGGTCTCTCAGGACACCTGGGCTGGGTGACAGGTTTGGGGGGGGGGGTGGTCTCCATCAGTGCCTGCTGAGCCACCTTTTACCTCTAGGACGGGCTTGCTGTCAAGTCCTGTAACTGAGAACCCAGGACTCTGAGCCCTGCAGGCCATTTGGCTGGCTTCTGGGGCCTGGCTGCCACCTTCCTTTTTCTGTATCTCTTCACCTACCTGCATGTCACCCTGTAATACTTCCTATAGAATGGTACCCAGGGACTGCTGGGGGCTTCCCAGACACACTAGGGTCTTGCTTCTATTGGCTGCTGTGGGTTTTGCTGTGGAAACAGCACAAAGGTGTGTGATAGACACCGGTTCCTGCGAAAATACTACCTATTCTTGTATTCAGAGATGCACTTGAACCCGTTATCCTTTTTTGTGGTCTTCCTAAAGTCTGGACTGTGACAATTTAGCTCATTAAATATATGAATCATTTGCCCAAATGAGCACAGTGCGCCCCAAGTTGGCACTGACTGGGACTGTGTACAGCGGCCTGTGACGAGGAGGGGCCTTTGGATGGTGTCCTCTTACCGCTGAGAAGCGGCCGGTTGTGCCGGTAGGAGGTGGGCAGCTGGCCGACGTCCTCCATCCTGTGGCTCATCACTCGGGAGAGGTGGCCCGTGTGGTGCAGGCTTCCCACAACGATGCTGTGCAGGTACACGGGCTCAATGAAGTGACAGAGCAGAGCGCCTTGTAGTCCCAGGACGTTCCACCTGTGAAAGAAAGGGAGGCTGGGTCAGCAGGGTCCTGCCCTGGCTGGAGGATGTGGGGGCGAACGGTGGCCTTGGCTTCACCAGCCTCTGAGGTACTGGGCCTGCTTTACAACAATATGAGTGTCTATTTTTTTTTTTTTTTTGGTACTGTGCAACCCAAGCCCTTCATACTGACCTACATCCACAACCCAGTTTTAACTTATTTTTATTTTTTGATTTTGAGACAGGGACTTGCTGTGTAGCAAAGTCATGCAGGCTGGCCTCAAATTTATAGTCTTCCTGCCTCAGCCTCCCAGAGTTTGTCTGTATTTTTCTGACACTCTCCGAGTGTCACTTTGTGTGGATGATGAACACTTTTCAGACACGGTGGAGCCTTTGGGGCAGCGTTGGCCTGTGATCACTCATGGTTCTGAGCAGCTTTGACGCTCGGGAGTTGGGCTCTGGGGCACCCCGTGTGTTTGTAAACGTGGCTGTCCTTTCTGGAAGAGATGTTAGAGAGGAAGTTGTATGTTCTCTTGGGGACTGAAAATTAGACATTTTTTAAAAAAAGGTACTTGGCCCCCAAAGTGAATCTGGAGTTTTCTTTATATTAACTGGAAAATATCAGAAATTGAATTTGTTTATCTCTGCTTAGGAAAAATACTGTTGTTCACTCCCTGTGTCCTTAGCTGTCAGAGTGACCTACTGTGGCAAAAGTAAATGACATTAGGAAATGACCTTGTTTTGGTCTGGGGATGATTTTGATTTCAGAAGCCCAGATCAGAGGTGAATGACAAGGCCATCTTCCCTGAAATAAATACAGCACTAGGTGGATGTTTTTGCTTCTTATCGCAAAGATGTGTAGAACCCCAAAAGACTTTGTCCCCCTAAATTTGGGTGGCAAGAGTTTTTGTTACTGAAGACAGCATTTTGTGGTTTCCGCTCTACAGGATGTGTTTAAGATCCAACCTCTATCGGTGGCGAGCATTATGTAGCTAATTTCTTACATCATTGTTCTTTTCATTAATTAACATTTCTCCTCTGTCGGAGCAATTATTGTGGGGCCTCCACGCTATACATCTCTTTTCATGATTAATAAGGACTCATTATATTTTCCTTCCAGAAACAGTCAATTAACACAGAATTCTTTCCATTAATTACCGAATGCTTCTCTACCTGGAGAGCAATCTGCTCCGAGAACCTGCGACACCAATTGCCTTAAAAAGTTCTCTTTAAATTTTATTCCAAAAACACAAGCAATTTAGCCGGCAATATTAATTTGCCTCGGAAGCATCGTGGTGAATGAGAAACATCTTTTAATCTCATGCAAGAAAAGGCAGCCATCTGGCTGGTGTGAATTTCAGGGAGCAACTCTCGCGCTCTCCCTCCGTAAATGCAGGTCATTAAAGTAATGTGTTCATCTACATAAAACTCAAATGGAATATAAAAGGTAATATTTATATACAAACAGTTTAGTCCTACAATTTAAACAGTCATTGGTTTTATGAAACATTTACTTTAGTCTATCAGATTTGCATAAGTTCATTTTAAAAAAATATCGTGGTCATTTTTTAAAGACATCATTTCTTTTCAGGATGCCAGGAGAAGGCTGCACTTGGGGACAAATAATCCTGCCAAAGAGTAAATACAGAAAAGATTGGGAGGGAGAGGGCTTTTCAGAAAGGAGCACAAGTACTGACTACTGATGTTTAAGGACCCTTCCCTGTGACAGTAACTCTTCTGCTTAGACTGTTTTCACTGCCACAGTCTGACACGTTAGTTGGGACTCTTGGGGCTTTTCTTTGTTTTCCATGGAGGTGTTACAAAATGTGCACAGAGAACCCTAGGAGCAAAGTTTTGTGCTACCTTAGCATTTGATTGAAGGAACTACACTGATGGTTTTGAGCAGGGACTGAACATTATGGCTCTTTCCCTTAAATCTGAGATCAAAAGACAGATTTCAACAGTCACTATTATATGATATTTTAGCTGCTTCTCTTCTTTAGATTTGAAGATGCCGAGGAAGTATTCCAAGGGAAGGTTACAACATATGGCAAAGGCTCCTAGAAAATAGGTAATCTATGTGAGATTTATTCAGCCTGAGACTTTTGGTGAAATTTAAAGTTTTCTTAGCAGTTAAAGGCAGGAAAAGGTACATTTCCCCATCAGTAACAAAGCTCGCTCTTCCTTTCTTTCCTTCCTTCCTTCCTTCCTTCCTTCCTTCCTTTTAATGGTATTGAAGACAGAGCCTGGCCTTTTCACACTGAGCTACGTCCTCAGCCCATTTTTCACTCTTGATTTTGAGAGAGGGGCTCACCAAGTTGCTCAGGCTGGACTCAAACTTGCCTCCTGCCTCAGCCTTCCAGAGTGCGGGGGTTACAGGCTTGTGCCAGTAGGCTTGGTAGTAATCACTTTCTTAAAACAAGTCAAGTCATAAAACATCAAATTAGTATTTTTAGAAGAGATACCAGAGTCCTTGAGGCCAAGAAAGTGCTGGCTTTGACTGAAACTTCTGAAATATGTCTAGTAGTTTTGATTTTCCAGGATTGTCTAAAGACAAACAACTTCTATATCTGATTTCCTTCTAATAACCTTTACAATAAAGAGAAAAATCAACCTTTTCCTCGCCTGGCTATAGGAGTTTAAACTTACTTCGCTAACACGATCAATAAAACCAAATGTCTTTCTGAATATAAACTGGAAAATTCTCAGCATTCAGGCTTGAATGGAAAAATACCTCTCCTTTTGTTCAAATAGTTGATATTACTGCAATGTTGACAGAGGGAAAAAATCCCATGTCTGGTTTTCAATATAGATAATCCCTAAATAAATATATTTTTGTCTGTTTGTCAATCACCGAAATATCACTGAATAAAAGGGGCAAAGATCTAGGAAAAGGCTGCCTTTCTTTAGACAAGAGATTCAGCCTTTCCACTGAGTTCAAACTGGGGCCTCGGAGCGACGAGGACAACTACATGATTCCTTATAGGATAGGCTCTGTACGTGACTGTCACCGCAGGTGTGCGCCTTGGAGATAACACAGAGAACAACAGTTACCATTGCATATTTGGGACAGTTTATCCTCCTGCCTGTTGTTTTCTTTGCCTCAATGTGGCCCCTTGAAAAGATGTAACTCTCTAAAATTATCATGAAGTCTGCAGCCAAGTCTTTGGGTACCATCATGAACACACCCTTCCTTTATTTCCTCCTGTGGGCAGACTTGCCCATTATCTGAATGACCAGCCACATTCAACTGAAAATATCCCTTGTTCTCCATTTGACCAAGCTGAAGCCCACACAGGGGTGGTAGATCCTTCATAGGTGGTGCTCCAGCATGCAAGAAGAACTTTGCTCTTGAACTTGGCCAGCACACCGGATGTTCTGGAGGCTCTGAGATCCTCTGGTGCTTGGCTGCCTGTGGACATGTTAATCTGATTGGTTAGGGTCAGTCAGTGTTTCTCACATGGTTCCGCATTTAATGTTTCTCACATGGTTCTGGTTCACGGCTGACAGCTTTTTCAGCAGATGGTTAAATCTCAGTGTTGGACACAGCTGGGTTATCCTGGACCACCTGTTGCTGCTTGGAGCAACATTTGTGGTCCACCAAGTGGGACACAGACACAGGGCCTCATCTGGGACTTGATAGAAGCAGATATGCAGGATTGGAAGGGCTGGGCTGGGGCCTGGTGTGCAGTACGAATCGTACCTGGTCCTCCAGGTGACTCTTACACCACTCAAGTTTAAGAACTGCCATTCTTTGTACTGGAATGTGATCATAGTAGTGTATCTGCTTCTCCCAGCATTTGAAGACAACAGGAGACAACCTAATTTCCCATCCATCTGGAGGCTGGTACCTTCTGCCCTGTGTACCCTTTCCCAGTCTTGCACCTTCTCCCTCTCACCTCTTTTTCAAAGACAGGTAATGATGCCAAGTGGAACACCCCTCCCCCATTTCCAGCCGACTACTGCCTTTCCTTGGCCTGTCTAAGAAAAAGAGAAGACTAATGACCCTTCATCTCAACAACGCCACTGCAGAGAATTCACCCGGTGAAGGCACTCTCCATACAGATCCACTGTACATGTCCAGGCATCATCCTTAAAGGATTGCTTTGCAATTGCCAAGCAAACAAAACAAGACAAAACCAAAACCAAAAGTCATCTAGTTGCCTCTTCCTAGCTAACTGGTTACATATATCATAGCATGTTCATAGAAAGGAAACAGCTATGATGGCCCTGCAGCCCGTCGACTACTGGGGCACATTTCACCTGTGTCTCTAGTACTGGCTCCCTGGAATGTCCTGCCCAGTCATAGCTGCCCAGTCTGGGCCTCCTGTGTGCTCCGTCTGCTGGGTGGATGCCTTACTTTCCTGATCAGCCTCCTGCTGGTGACTCCCCAGTCCAGGCAGGACACTGGCGATTGCCCCAGAGGCCCCTCCCTCCGTGGGATGTTCATCAGTGCCCACGTGGTCTGTGAGCCATGTGTAGAGTTGCCCACTCTCTTGCTTTCTTCTCACACTTGTGGTATGTCCTGCTTGCTCCTCTGGCTTGCTAATTTTCTTTTGCTTCCAAATTGTTTGCATTTCCTCACACCTGAGCAGGTTCCCTGGGGATTGAGCTCCCAGCTGTGTCCCCAGTGGGGATAATCGGTCCCTCTGCCCATGTCATGACAGAGGTGGCAGATGTAGCGAGGTCCTTGATTTGTTGTTACTGTTTTATATTCCATAATATAAAGCCATTACTTTTTCTTTAAAAATCACTATATAAAACTTTGCTTAAAAGCTGTCATAAAAATCATCACATGGGGCTGGAGGAAGGGCTCAGTGGTTAGAGCGCTTGCGCAGCAAGCACTAAATCAAGCGCTAAGTACCGAATTCCATTCCCCACCACCCCATAAGCCAGGCAAGGTGGTGCACGCCTGTAATCCCAGTATTCGAGAGTCAGAGACAGGGGGATTACCGTGAGTCCAAGACCAGCATAGGCTCCATAGTGAGTTCAGGACCAGCCTGGACTGCAGAGTGAGACCCAATCTCAAAAAAATGAAACAAAACAAAACAAAAAACAAACAAACAAAACCCCCCAAACATATGCTCTGTGCTCGAGAAAAAGTAAAAGGTTTTTAAACCAAACTATGAAAAAAATCTGAGATTGACTATTTATAAAGGGCGTTTAATTTAGCTTGGCGACAGGAAAAAATGAAGGTGACTCTCATCATTTTGATAGAGTTGATAACACTTCAAAAACAAGGGACCTGTTGACACATCAAGGAGAGCAGGTGTCAGAGTTCCCCTCCAGTGGGCCAGGAGCCGGCAGCAGCAGGGACAGTCACTTTCCAGGAGCCTACTTTTTCACTGTTGGTACCTGCGTTCAGGAATCAGATGAGGCCTCATCCTCCAGAGAGCAGCTGTCATTTTTTTACAGTTCATTTTTATGGAGAAAGTTTTAATCTGCTCATTTAAAGACACACTGTGATCAGTAATCAAGCTCAGGTACTTAAAATTAGCAACCATATCTGGAGGAGCATTAGTTCCAGAAGATTTAGATTTTTATATGCCACTTGACTTTTGCTTCTTAGAGACAAAGGCAAAAAACCTCTCCTATGTCACCTCCCTCCCCTGCCCCAGTCTTTTAAGGAGGCTGGGGCTTCTGCCTGTTCTGAGAGAACAGACTGGCTGTTTAGAGCCAGAAAAACAGGCCATGCCCATCCGCAGGAACTCAGAACTTGTCAGTCACGTCTGCCTTCCATCCCCGGCTCTTGCTCCGTTGGGGAGGTGGCAGGTTAGTCTCTTGCATGCTGCTGAACCTGGCTTTTTGGAAGGTGCATTTTCACTGACACGGAAGAAATCCATTTCCTGTAGTTTTCGTTTCATAATCAAAGGTGACATTCGTGGCCAGCTATTAGGAAAAGATTTTTGCTGTGCTTTTATCTGGTTCTGTTGTTCTTCAGAGTTAAGCTTCTCTCACCTCTTTACATCACTTATTACTTCCTTCTGTTCTTTTTCCTCCTCACTGTGCTGGCGACAGAGCCAAGGGTCCTCACACCGAGCTACCACCCCGGTCCATTTTTAGGTTTGGTTTTGAAGCAGGATCTTGTTAAGTTGCTAAGTTGCACAGGCTGCTCTTGAACCTGTGATCCTCCTGCCTAAGCCTCCCAGAGTGCTGGGATTGTAGGTCTGTGCTGCCAGGGCTCAGCCAGGAATGTAGGCTCTCACGGTTCTGGAGGCCGAACGTCTCCGTGCTTCCTCTGCAGGCCTTGGGGATGACCTTCCCTCGCCTGTCCTAGCTGCCTACAGTTCTTGTATCGGTGGCCACTTCTTTCTGGTTTCTGCCTCTGTTGTCACGTGACCTCCTCTGTGAGTGTTTTGGTGTGCCTGTCCCCAAACTCCCTACGCCTTTCTCTTAGAAGGCACCAGCCCTTTTGCTTCTTAGGAGGCTGTGTTTGAGGTTCTAGGAAGGAAGGTTTGTTTCTATCTTTCAAACTCATAGCAGTCCTCCTGCCTTAGCCTCCTAAGTGCCGGAATTACAGGCACACGCCATCACACCCTGCTTGTGTGGTGCTTGGGAACTGAATCTATGGCCTTGCACTTGCCAGGCAAGCATTTTAACTGCTGAGCTATGCCTCCCAACCCTGTGAAAATCTCTTGCATTACTAGACATGTCATGCACAGTAGCAACCCTCTGGAAACATCGTGGATGCCCAGCAATAGAGAACAAAGCCAGGCCTGGTGGCACAGGCCTGTGATCCCAGCACTAAGGGAGGCTGAGGCAGGAGGATTGCAAGTTTGGGCCCAGACTAGATGACTAGGCAACTTAGCAAGACTGTACAAATAAATGCGTGTGTGAAGACTGAGGACATAGCTCCGTACAAAGGCTCTGGGTTTGATCCTTAGTAAAAAACAAAACACACAAAGCAACCTCCCTACCCCAACAGAAACCCGAGAACGATCCAACTGATGGCATAATATGCATACCTGGAAGTGCTTGTTGGTTTCAAAGAGCCATGTTTCTAGTGCTAAGCAGCAGCTGGTAAGCTTGCTAACATACTTAGCAAAATCCAGCCACAGGGAGAGATGCGCACGTAAGAAACTAGATGGACACGCTGTTGCCTGCGACTGGGGGGAGGTTGGCTGCTCTGTTATTTCTTCTTACCTGTTTTTTTTTTTTTAAACTTCTGTATTGTGTTTTACTTTTTAATGAGGGGAGCCTTCAAATAGAGGCCACTGTTCACTAGAACTCTCTTCCACAGTGGGGACAGGCTAAGCTATTTCTTGGTATTTTCTTCCTCTTCTATCTGGACATTATGTCTTTTTTTTTTTTTTAAGATACAGCTGCAGATAGACTTCAGATGCTGGTGGTCACAGAGGTTAACTTTTGTTTCTGTGCAAAGCCAGTCCCCCTGCAAGAGGGCCGATTCTTCCCTCATGGAACTGTGCAACTACCTTTTATTTTTAAGGTGGTATGTAGCTCCAGGGTTCTAACTAACATTTCTTTTAGACCCCAAAACCTAGAAAGAAAATTTCACTTTCCAAAGACTTTCCTGGCTCAGGTTTTTTTCCTAGTAATTTTTTTTGATAACTCCGATTTCTGCTGTGTTCAATATCAAAATTATATTTGAAGGAGAAAAATTAGCTTGCATGCCTCCACTTCAGGCTCCAGGGCTGTCTTTTTCCCATCAAAGGGAGAAGCAGAGAGCTCTTTTCACCCCCTACCCCTGGAACCCACCATCTGCATCAAATTTGCACAGTTCTGGGCTTTCCAGTTGTGGGTGGTGGTCATGTGGAACATGTTCAACTCCCTTTGCAAGTCGCTTCTAAAGGACAGCATGACCTTGCTCAGGCAAGACAGGGACATGACTGCATGCTTCAGCACGGGAACTGTGTTCTTAATGGAGCCTTCAAGAAGGCGAACACCTGAGTGTGTGTCAGGTCCCACTGAGGCATTCATGGCCCAGTCTATGTGACAGTTTGAGGACCCCGGTAAGGAGGTAACCTTGAGCAAAGAGAGAGTCACGGGCCTCCCTGCTCCTTGCTGAAGAGTGGCACAAATCTGACCATTATCCACGTTTCTTTGAGCCTCAGGTTCTGTGTCTGGGAAGTGAGGTTAATAATAACCACATTGACTGAGCAGCACCTGCTCCCTTCACTTCAAGAGTTGCCTTGAGTACTGGGGCCATTTAGAAAGACTATGAACACCACAGAGGTGGCAGTGCAAGTGTAGCCTCTTCTGTGTCCTAGGTCCAGGTGCCAGCTCTTCTGTCTTTCTGGCTGTGAAAGCTCTGGCTCCCAAGCTCTGGGATTCCCACTGCTCTCTGAGATGCTGTCACAGAGGAAGACTAGAGAATCTGAAGTTTCTGCCCCCCGGCCAGGCTGCTATCTGGGCTGTCCCCACCCTGGGCTCTGGTCTACTCTTGCACATCCTCTCTTCTGTGGAAAAGGACTTTTCTTCCCCACTTCTTTACCTACCCACCCTGATCAGCATCAGTGACCAACAAATGCAGGTTCTCTTTAGTGACCTCTAGGTCCCCACAGAGAAGGAAGTTCTGTGTCCATGTATTCTCCAGTTGGGATGAATTTCCTGTCCCTGAACGGCCAATTAACTCCTACACTGCCCTGCTGTCTATCACTTCTGGGCTGAACTGGGTGATCTGGGAACATTTGCTGTCCCTTCAATGTCCTTTTGTATCTTAAAGTGGCTGCATAATCACCAAATCAGTGGATATCTCCCAAGTCCCTGAGTTGTGCAGGTACCACTCCAAGAACCTCAGAAGAAAGGGTCACTCTTGTTTCCTTGGAGGGCGTGATCTATCAGAGCAGATGAGATGGAACGACAATCAACTAAAGAGAAGGCTCTCTCCAGGTGAAGACAATCTTTAGCTTTCTCCTGGAAGCCGGGGAGTACCTGGTGAATGACCCACACGAGCATCACGAGGCAGAGGCAGGATGGTGGTTATGCCCTTGTGCACAGAGTGTCCACGTGCCGCTGAGTTGTGGGTTGTATTTTAGTTGGAGCCAGGGGAACGTGGCTTGGTGACAGCAGTAGGAATTTTATATGAATGGTGAGGAAAATTTCATATAGATGATGGAAGTGGGCAAGAATTACCCATTCTGGGCATGTGGGCTGATTCCTTATGATGGAGAGAAATTAATTCATTAAATGTTTCTTCAAGAAACAGTGGGGTCTCCAGAAAAAGAGTTGTGACAGTGATTGTAAAAAGGATTGACCTGCTTTCCCCTTGATGGGGACCTGGGACCACCAGGGGAGGCCCACAGTAAGAACCATTGCTGTCTTCCTTTGGGATTGGCTGTTTTCACACTGTCCCCTGCAACCTAAGTGACAGTTACTATGGGAGTTCTAGAGAAAATTCAAGGCAACAGAGGACAGGGGGAAGAATACCTGTTCTACAGCAAATTCCTCTGTACTGAAACAATCCCTCCTAGAAGGAGGAGGGCAGCTTGTGAGACTCAGATAGTAAATAGTCCATAGGTGAAACTTACAAGGGTCACAAGGCTCCTCCCCAGGGAGCTAGAAGAAGTTAATTGCTGGGGAGTAGATTCTCCTACTAGCCCAGCTGCCTACAAGTGGTGCAGTGAGCTCCAGGGATGCAGGTTCCATGTGTTCTTGCATGCACTGGAATGATGTTTTTGGTGATGCAGCCACCTTTGAGTCATCCATGCCTGATAAACTCAATAAGTCACCAATTTGGACCTTGCTGTAATCATTAGTTTGGTCTGTCGCCTGTGTCCTTTGTGAGGTGAATAGATGTTTGTTTACATTTCCTCAGGAAAAGATTAATGCAGCAATACCTTACAGGCAGTTCAACCCATGGCCTTCCATTTTTTGCCCCCCTTTTAAAAAAGATTTGTGTAGGGCCATATGTGAAATACATAATACAGTTAAAGTGTGTATATAAGTACAAAAAATCCTTTGAACAATTTTCCATTATCCCATTTTAAAAACCAGGGGCAAAAAAAATGGGAGGCTGCAGGCTGGCTGTGCCTGCTGGGGACATTGACAATATGTAAGGAGATGCGAGCGTGAGTTTCTTTGCAGTGTTTTATGGCTCATTATAAACCACTATAAAAATTTGAAGCTTTCCATAACAGGTTTTCATATTTCCCTCTAAACTGATCTTACCACTGACATTGTAAAATGAAATCAATTGCTATTCATAAAATCTCATACTCAGAAGAATGCCCGTCGTTACCTAAGAATATATCTCTTAGGTATTATTGATCGAAAGCGTGATACTTGCACATTACTTTTGATCTGAAGGTGGGAAATACCGTAATTGTGTTGTTTAGCTCTCTGGATACAGTGGGCTTCGGTTCATTTTTTTTTATTGGCATCAAAGGGAATTTGCGAAGAGAATTACAGATTTGTCTAGTGGATGTAATTTTGCTACTTTAATTAAAAACAGTTTTATTCATATATTTGCACGTTAATGCATAAAAACCATATGAAATAGGGGAACGGGAAAATTCAGCTGAGCATTTCTTTCATGGCTGCTCAAACAGAACCACATCTATGAATAGAAAATTTCTAAATTACTAAACTTATATGATTGGATTCCAAGCATCATTTGGGATAGGAATCTTATTTTGTTGGAAAGAAAATCAGTAGGTTTAGTTGATGATAAACCTGTTCCTAAACTCTATGGGTGACACAGATGCATTTTTGGCTTTGGTGGGCGGAGTCTTATCTTTTATAAATTTCATTTCCACTGTAGTCTATCACATTACACCTATCTGTGTTTATTCCATGGCTGTTCTGAGAGAACAGTGGGTTTCACCCATTCACTTATTAAGCTTGATGCTGACCCTATGCACACCCCCTTGTACTGCAAGAGGGAAGTCAAGAAGCATAACGGACACTCCTCAAGAACAAGGACTGACTAAGAGCCAGGACCAGCCCGTTCCCTTTGTCTCGGGCCACCTCATGGCGCATGCCTTCTCAGCCTGGGTCTCTGAAGAGTCCAACCACTAACTGATGAACTGGTGCCTGAGGGCGTGTGGACAAACCTGGGGTCCCTGTTCACTGGCCCTGGGCCTTGTTTCCACCTGTTATGGACTCCTCCAGCTAAGGAAAGAGTGCAGGTGTGTGGTGATGTGGCGGCTCAGTCTCGCCCACCTTTCTGTTTCTCCCACAAGTACTCATGGAATCCCAGCACACTGGGACGGTGAGGATGGTAGCAAGTTAGAGTCCAGCTTGGGCAACTTAGTGACTTAGCGAGACTCTGTCTCAAAACAAAAAATAAATTAGAAAAGATCTGATGTTGTAGCTCGGTGCAAAGGTCCTGAGTTCAAGCCTTAGTACCAAAACCCAAACCAAAACCAACTAATCAAGCAAAAACTACCACCCTTGTTGCCTGTTACATGCAGGCCTTGATTACGGCAGATGCTGGGCATATTGTGTAGAACAAGATGTGGGTCCTACCCACAAAGAGTTCAGAGTTTGGTAGGAGGGATCAATTTTAAGGAGGACGAGGGCTTGCTAAGGAGAGACAGCAGACTACTCAGCCTACCTTCAATATGTTATTTCTAGACTCTGAGTAAGCTTGCTGAAATTTCTTGAGGTATTTACAGCTAGTGTTTTGCTGGTAACAGTTGGAAAAACCAAACCAAACCAGACCAAACCAAATCAAACCACAAAACAGAACAACACACGCAAATTGCCTTTTAGCTTTTGGCAGAGTCCATGGTGTCAATACCATTACTGGGGTCAGTTTTAAGCCATCAGCCTGAGTTTGTTGAACACAGACTTGAGGGGAAAGAGAGAGCTCTGGGCAGGCATGTCACCTTGCAGGGTCCCTTGTAAAGACACAATAAAGCTGAGCACTTTCTAAGCTGCGAATAACAAATAAGATAAATCAGAGGTGGTTAGTTTTGCTTTAATACAATTTATTTAGGCCAGGTCTGGTGGCAGGCATGCAATCCTAGCACTCTGGGAGGCTGGGCAAGGAAGATTGCAAGTTTGGGCCCAATCTGTGCAACTTAATGAGACTCTATCTCAGAATAAAAGAAATAATAAAAAAAGGACTAGAATGTGTGGGTATATCACTTTGAACATGGTTGATCTAGCCTGATCTTGGTAAAAAGGGCTGGGGATGTAGCTCAGTGTGAAGGTCATGGGCTCAATCCATGGTACTTTCCTACTACCACCACCATGACCATCACCAAAAAATATATTTATGTAGATGTATAATATTATAATTTAGTTATTAAGTATATATACTTTAATTTTAATGATGGCTAATTAATAATTGGTTTTGAAAATTGTCAATTTAATGGCCAGCTTTAAAGAACTAGTTGCTCCAGCCTGCAGTTAGAGTGAGTACAGCATATCAGGAGTTGTAGATTTTACTGTCAGGTACGTCCCCCCTGCTTCATAGAATGTGACTCCTGTATCTTGTGTGTCCTCAGAGCCCCACTCTCAAGGAGCCTTGAGCATCCTTAACTCATGGAGTTAAAATGGCTCATCTGTATTTGTGTACCCAGGAAATGACGTTTATTTTGAACGTTATTTAAACCCTGGGTTGAAGTTTTGTTTTTGTACAGGATACAAAAGAGACGAACACATACGTTGTCAGATGGTCTCTTTGTGAAGCCTTTGTGCAAGCAACGCATGTTACAGATGCTTGTGGCCTTGAGTCATTAGCATAACATATGCTCCCCCTCAAAAATGGCAAACACACCTGTGTTCTGAAATAGCTCCTGCCTCAGTGTTCGTACTCGTGTGCTCCAGGCCTGTCCAGGGGGGACGCACAAGGACTTCCATGCCAAAAGGCTTACTCTGATGACAACTGCTTTTGCCCTGCCCTGGACCGTTCTGAGTTGGTGATGTTATTTCTGTCATCATCGCAGTCACCATTGCCCGACTTTCATCATCATTACCAACAAGCAGTGTTTATCAGGGTCCATCATGTGCATCTCAGTGTGACAGACGCCATGCAAATTAAGTGGCACCAAAGGTCCCTTGAAGGTCAGAGCTCAGACACAGGGGCAGACAGCATCAGGGAAGTGAGTCTCTGCAGTTTCAGTGCTTGGGGCAGCGTGAGGTGATAGAACCAATACCCGAGGAGGAAGATACTGCAGTGGTCAGGGAACGCGGGCATGCTGGGAGCCTGGGGCAGAGGAGGAGAGGAGGGATGTGGTGAGCCTCGGACACTCAGCATTCAGGGATGGAAATAGGGTGGGTGGAGGTGACACGGGTCCAGCCAGGGAGGAGAAAGGGGGAGAGAGACAGAGAAGGAGGGAAATGGGGGGCGGGGGCAAAGATATGGTGGAGGAGATAGAAAGAAAGAGACAGAGAGCTACATGGAAGGAGGGAGAGAGAACGAACAGAAACGAAGAGACGGGAGACACAGAGGTACAGAGAGAGGGAAGAGGAATGACGGAGAAAAAGCACAGGCGTGACCTGAAGAGAAGACCACACGGGAACAGGAAGGTGGGGTGGCCTGAGGGGATGGGAAGAGGGGGTGACAGAGAGCACCTTCAGACCTCTGTAGGCACAGCGCCTCCCGCCGCTGTGTCCCTCTGTCCTGTCTCCTCCTACCTGATGTAGCAAGGGATGAGGACCTAGGTGAGTGGGAAGACACAATACACCTGCATAATAGTAACCCACTCGGCCCCGTGATTAATCCCTGGGTGAACTGAGGGAACTGCTCACCCCAGCCCACCAGGGCCAGGGCCACCACAATCTTCCCAGACTCCCTGTCTCCGAGTCTAGAATTTTTCTCCATGCAGGGCACTGTTTGGAAGTCCCTGGAGGGGACACGATGTGGGTCTTTATTTTTCAAGGAAATTCTATTAGAAGAGAAAGCCTGGCTCCTGAGCTGTGGGGTGACCCTGGGTAGGCCGGCTGCCATTACCAATAAGGTGCAGGTTTGTAGCCCTGTTTAATTTACTGTCTATTGATGTTTAAGATCCCAGAGAAAACAAAATTTCATTTCTAGAGCATTAATTTACTTCATTTTCCTGGGGAGTCCGAGAGTTAATTTAGAAACCCAATGCCATCTTAAGGCACCAGGAGAATTTCTGTGAAGTGAAAATTGCAGCTGCCCCCTTTCACTCAGCGAATAGATGAAAACATTACAAAGGAGGAATGCATTTTCTTCTGAAAGATGAGCTATTTGATGGCTAGGGGCTGTTCCCTTTGATACAGAAATCAGCGCCTTGATTTATTGTCATTAGGCAGTCTCCTTCCTCAGCCAGCCAGGGGCAATCAAAGCCGAGGAAGTAAATGGCACTATTTTTCCTGTAGCCATTGGGTAATTTCCCTGGAGAATCCCGAATCACTGTTCTCTGGGGCTGATTTTATCTGCTTTGTACCTGGGAAGCCTTGCAGAGGTGGAGCCTGAGGCAGGGGTAGAGGCAGGAGGACTGGGCCATGCCTGCTTCCCACTCTGGGAGACCTGGCAGGCTGGTTCCTCTCCTTGGCTCTGCCCTTTCCTCCATTGCCTGATGTTTTCCCCTCTGACCTCATTGCATCTTTGCCCCCTTCATCCTTTCGACTTTGTGCTTTGCTTTCCAGAGGGAAAGGCAGCCAGTGGACCAGTTCTGTGGGTTATAACAGGCGCTATGTTTTAGATGTAAAATAGTCCCTCAAGGTCCCCTGTGTGTGCAAGGCGACTGGATCACGAGGGCGTTGTGCTCACCAGGAATCCATCTGTTGGAGAGCTCATGGCTGAACGTGCTACTGGGAGCCGGTGACTGGTTGGAGGCATGCCACTGGGATGTGACCAGGAAGGGTGCATTCTTATCCCCGGCTCCTACCTTCTGTCTCTGCTTCCTAGCTGCTACAGGCTGAGCACCTTTCCTTCCGTGTGCTCCTCTTTGTGATGTTTCTGCCTTGCAGCCAGCTGACCACAGACTGAAACCGTGAGCCAGAGTAAACCCCTCCTCTTTTAAGTTGTGAGGGTCACAGATTTAGTCCCAGGGATCAGAAGGTGATTAATATAGTAAGTAATGAGTCCCATTCAGCTGGCCCACAAATACTTATTGAGTACCTAAGATGTGCCCTTTGCTGCCTAAGTACCAGAGACACTGTTTGAGCCTCCCTGGGCTGCCATCTGCTGGAGAACCCCTGGGGGCTGCATTTTAACTGCTCACTTTCACCTTCCTCTCCCCAGATTCTGCAGGCTGAGGTCCTTGTGGAAACAAGATAAGTCCTGCCTGGGCACAGTTACCTTCGGTGGTGGTCTCAGATTTTGGGGTCTTCATTTTTGCCCTCCTCTCTCCAAACTCTCTCCGTTCACATTCCGAGAGACCAACTTTCTCATCTCCTGTCTAGTATCAGCCACTGTTGTAGAAAGCTCTAGGGGCAGCCATGCTGTTAGAATTTGGGTGTGTGCACTTGTAGAGATCACATCTGCATAGAATACTCTGGATCTGCCTGGGGTGTAAGCTACACATCAGTACGTTTGTCAAAGTTTCTAAGAGATGGCTTTTTTTTTTTTTTTTCAGTGTTGGCGATCAAACTCGGGCCTTTCCTCATGCCAGGCAAGCGCTCTACCACGAGGCACATTCCCAGCAAAGTTCTGATTGTTTACTCAAATTTTCTCTGATCACTTTTTCATTACTGCTATTATCAGGATGGCCTTGAGGGGGGTTTTTAGCTCTTGTGGGCAAAGTAGGACTGCAGCACCCCATTCCCCCCCCCCCCCCCCAAAGAGTGCCCTGTGACTACTTTCCATAAACCCAAGTTAGGGGGTTGGGAATGTTCCTGCAGAGGGGATTGAGTGGATCTTGGGCGGTAGAATGAGATTAGGGCCAGCAGCATGACGCACGCCCAGCTCAGGGCCTCTCCTGGCTAGTATGTGCTCTGGAAGGGCAGCTGAAGTGCCTTTGCTGCAAAGCCCCCATCCTCCTGGCTGCCCCAGAGTTGGCTGTTTCTCCTCTCTTAGACAAGCATATGGAGATTTTAGAGAACTTCTAGAAGGGAATACCTTGGGCGATGCTCCTGGAGAGGAGTTCTGCTCCATCCTGGTAAAGGCCAGAGTCTTTGGCTGGGTGATTGTCAGGCTGTAGTGATGACTTTCCCTAAAGGAGAAAGCCCCTCCCTGCCTTTTGCTTTTCAATCAGTTCTGCAGCCAGTTCCAACAAAGATCAGAACATTCTGGGATGGCAGACCCAAGCCACGGGCTTTGCTTATTTCAGAAACTACTTGAAATTGCTATGTACTTCCTCTCTGAAAACACTTAAAATTTTTTTTGCACTGAGCGCTACTCTAGCCTTTTAATTAATTAATTAATTAATCATTTTATTTTATTTATTTATTTTTGAGATGGTTTCACTAAGTTGCCCCAGCTAGGTTCAGACTTGCAATCTTCCTGCCTCTGTCTCCTGAAGTGTTGGGATTATAGGCCTGTGGCACCATGCCTGGCTTCCAGGCACTTTTGGCTCAGTCATAGGCAACAAGAAGTGTGGACTGGCTGTTGGAGACAGGCACTGTGCCATGACACAGAGACCCCTCATGGTGTGTGCTCTGTCTCTGACCTCACTCAGGATGGGGTCATGGGTTGGAGCTTGCAGCTGTGACCATAGCAGTGCACTCATGGCAGAGGCTCTTACCTGGCGATCTTGTCCGTGCAGGACATGGTGACCAGCTGCTCCCCCAGCAGGATGCCGTCCCACGTCTGGACTGCGCTGGGAGCCCGAACGGGGACTGTCCCTTCCCCAGACTCAATCTTGGTGCGCAGGTGCCCACGGAATTTCCTGACGAGGTGTTTGCTGCTGTTCACTGGGAAGGAAGAGGTGGTGGTGAGAGGTGGTGGGGACACTCGTCCAAGGACATGACATAGACATGCACGGAGGAGGGAGAGTGACTGAGACTGTGTTGGAGGAGCTGAGGGTGGGATGTCTACATCTGAGCAGTGATGAGGTGAAGAGCTGAGCTCAGGGGAGAGTTGCTCAGCCCACGTCAGCCCCCTGTCCTGTGACGGAAGAGAATAAACACCTCAGAGGCTTAGAGCACCATGCCATCCCTCTCCGTCACTGACACTCACAAGCACCTTGGGGAAGACACATCCCTGAGTGATCCTGGCTGTTTTCCCCTAACCCTTGATGTGCCGACATGCAAATTTCGACATGTGAATGTACAATTTCCCACGGGGTGAAGCGCAACCAGCCTTCCACGTCCGCGGGATCTGCGTCAGTAGGTTCAACCAATCAAGGATCAAAACTAGTTGGAAGACAAGGACTACCATACTGAACATGGGCAGATTTAAAAAAAAAACAAACATCATTCATCTCTAAGCAGTATGTAGAGTGATTGAAAAATACAGTGATTGAAAAGTGCAATGAATGTTTAAATGGAAAAGAAATTACCACAGTAAAAAGCACATTACCAGAAACCATGGGATGTGTTGAGTGTAGTATATGTGATGTATTTTGAGTTTTTCAGGGGAGCCATGCAATGTATCTTTTCCTGTAATTAAAAAAAATTAAACATTCGCCATATCCTTGTAGTGTATCATCACATACCAGGTACTTGCGTGACATTAGGCCATTATAAGTGAACCAGAGATGGTTTAGAACTCATGGGAATATGTGCATACTGCTCCATTTTCTGGAAGGAACTGGAGTGTCTTTGGGGTCTGGGACCCCAAGGGGCTCCTGGAACCAACCCCCAGTGGATGCTGAGGGATGACTCATTCTTTTCACTTTTTCCCTAGCCATTTAAAAATACTATAAACCACTCATGCCCTGTGTTTAGGCCCTGTAGAAACAGGTGATTGGTGGGTTTGGCCCACAGGCTTCACTGGGTATGAATCCTGCTCTGTCACTGGCTAGCTGGGCAATCTGGGGAAAGTTACTTACAAGTTATGTGGTTAACTTCCTCATAAGATAGAGGCAGGAGGAATGCCTGCCTACGAGACCTTGAGGAGAAAAGAAGATAGCGTGTGTGAAAGCTCTGGTATGTGAGGGATGATTGGGAAGTATTGTGTGTGTTTCAATGAAAAATATTATTACAGCAAAAGACATACTGCCAAGAATCCTCTGCAAGATGTTCACCTTTGCTTTGAGCACACTTATCTCTTCATTCTGGCCACTTTCTGAAGCAGTCCTGGAAGTCCTCTGTCAGGACTATCTGTAGTTGCGCTGTTGTGGCTGCTTTGATGTCCTGAGCTGATTCAAAACGTCTACCTGTCATGGTCATTTGACTCTGAGGAGGAGCCAGCAGTCGCACAATGCCAGACACAGTGAACACGGATGTGGTGAGGATGCACCGTCCTGGTTTTACTGGCATGTTTTTCCATCGGATGGTCCTCAACAGCAGTGTTGTCTGGGTTTTTGATCACACCTCATTAAGACGCTCAGGAACAGGCATTCCAGAACCACATCAGAAAGTAGCAAGAATGATGGGATACGTGGGTTGGAAGCAAGGGAGAGTATCTTTATGGTGATTCATGGCAATGCAATAAATTTTAAAATTTAAACATGCACTGTCTTTTCAGTCATCCCTTGTAGCTTGAAGCAGCTCAGCAGTAGTAATTTTCTCTGGGTCTATATGAGGCGGACAGTTTTCTAGGCCCAGAAAGGCTAAGGTGTCCTATTTGTCCTTCATATGTTCTGAGTTCCTTCTAGAACTCTCTCGTCACATATCCACCCACATCTACCACACTGTACCCTGCACACTTATTTTAAGAATTATCAAACAAGGGGAAATTTGCATTGATTTTTTTCTTTCTTGGAAAAACTTATGTATATTAAGTCTGGCCTATGTTGCACTAGAGAAATGGTTACCTACTTTGCATACAAATTATAAATAAAAGCTCATAGTGATCCCAACATTTACATTTAATAAATTAATATTAAATGATTTTAAAAAAAAATTTTTATTTATGGTTTAGAAATTGTGTAGTTGGAATCTCACACTCATTTATCTTCACTGCGGAGCTGAATAGCCGGCAGTGGGTTTTTATGGGAACTTTCTTCTACAGGTGGCAGAGTGATTTCCACTGTACTTTCTTGTTAGTTCTGAGAGCTGAAGGACCTAAAGGCTGTGTTTTGGAAAGAAACTTTGCTGAATTTCTGGGAGAAAGTCAACTTTTGGAAGGTTTTCAGGCAGACTTTTTACTCTGCAGCCAACAAGACACTTGGTAAGACCCAGTTTGGGTTTGTCTGTGAGTCTTCCATGGAAGGAAGGACCAAAGACAGAAATGGAGCCTGGACAAGGCCCAACAAATACTCAGCTCTGCCACTCAGGGAAGAGTGAGAATTTCTTCTGTGTCACTGGGAAAGATCCTAAGGATTTCATGATGATGATGATGCTGGTGGCAATGGTGACTGTGCAGGTGCCCATGGTGATAGTGGTGATAAGGTTGTTGTTGGTGGTGGTGGTGACAGTGCCCGTGGGGATGATAATAGTGAGGACAGTGATGACGATGTGATGATGAAGGTGATTATGACCATGACTGGTAGGATATAATGACATTAATTGATGATGTCAATGGTCATGACGGTCCTAATGCTCATGATGATATGTGTGACAGTCATGATGATGGCGATGATAAATTGAACATAAACTACTTTGCATGACTCAAAATGCTTGAACAAGTCTCAAGCTTAACCTGACTTTTTTTTTTTTTTTTTTTTTTACCTTCGAGGTGAGGGCTGTTTTAGTAGGAACCCTCTGTGGCAAGCAGCAGGGGCGAAGGAGGAGCCAGCACACCTATTCTTCAGTATTACCGCATGTTAGGGACTTTAACTCTTCTCTTTGGCAAGCAGTTTCTCAGGGAACCTAGTACTTGCTACCCTTCTGCTTTTCCCAACAATTCAACTACTATGGGATTTTCCAGGTCTTTAAAGTTGCCTATAATGTTTTAAATCTCTCTAAAGTCTTACCATATGGTAAGGCCACGGCAGCAAGGAGATCTGGTTTGAATTAACAGCTGGTTTCTAAAGGTTAACCCAAAGTTTTTACGTCACATTAATTTTGCCTCAAGAGCCAGGTGCATGAGACATTCCTGATAGCATGTATTTTTGGAGGAGTTAGGTCCCTGGCTGTCTCCTCTAGCACACTCCCTGAGGAGTTCAAGCAACCCCGCTTGGGCCTGAGTGCTGCTGAGCTCCCGGAACCCTGTCCTTTGGCTCTGTCTTGCCTAACTGCAGGAGGCAGGCAGGAGCTGAAGATGCCACTTAAAGTAGAAAGAAATGCCAATCCGACCAGCAACTGTAGGGAACTGAACTTAAATAATCAGTAGTGCATTTGTAGTGTGCCTGAGCCAGTAGGTGTGGGAAACATTAACGTCCTGCCTGTTGTGCATGCATAGATTCTCCCTAGCCCATTAGAACATGACAGTCTGACTGTGATCACCCAGCTCATTGGGCCTGTCATGCTAGTGCTTATTAACCTAAAACCCTTACCTTTGGGGTTGATGCTGTGGTAGATTAGAGGAGTAATATGCTTAAGAAAACTGCTCCATGAATATTTTCAGGGGAGAATCAAAAGGAGACAGTGATGAATGATGATTAAATAATTCTACCCACTGTGAAGTTAAAGATTTATTTATAAAGCACATGTGTGTTTGCTACCATGGTGTAGGGAGAGAGAGAGAGAGAGAGAGAGAGAGAGAGAGAGAGAGAGAGAGAGAGAGAGAGGCTTAGAAACAACCAAATCTCGTACTTTTCTAACCTGACAGCGTCATGTGTTTCAGAATATCATGGGCCAATTGGCATTGATACCATATTTCAATTAGGTGATATTGCATGCTTCTTGCAATAGAATTGGACTATTTTGTATGGATATCAGATGTCTATTTTAAAGCAAAAACAGGTTCTACGGATCTCATACTTCATTCTAAGCCCAGTTGGTTTTGAATCACTGATCCTCACTGTAGAATAGAAAAGTCAAGGATGAACTCATGGTATATGGGCCAGGAGCACAGGAGGACAAGTCAAACCTCCCCCCAAAAATCCACCACACTGCTATACAAACACAAAGGGCTGCCACCCTCCAGTGCAAAGTGACGCTTAGTGAATTTCTGAAAAGTGGGAACTGTGAAATGTGCTCCCAAGAGTTTCTGCCTCCCTCAGGAGGGGTGAGGGATGCTGAGCCACCTCTCTGAAGGCCCTTTCTAGCAGAGACAGCAGGCGTTTGGCATTTGCTGTGCTCACTGAGTGAACTCAGGGAAAGCCATGTGTAGCTTTGAGCTGACAGGTGTACTTTACAAGCCTGCCTGTCCACGTGCCCCAGGTGGGAAGAGTTGGGGACACACTTGCCTCATTCAGAGGCGCAAGGCAAGCTGTGACATCTCCTTTTCGCTTGGTGTATCTGTAGTAGAAATGGGAGGGAAATACTTTGTTTCCTGCTAGTATCTTCCACTTTTTGTGCTGGGAATCGATACCCGAGGCTTCACACTGAGGTATATTTCAGGCCCATTTTTATTTTTGATTTTGAACCAGGCTCCTGCTGAGTCTCTGAGTTGCCTAAACTGGGCTTGAACTTGCATTCCTATTGCCCCCACCTCCTAGAGTATTGGGGTTACAGGCCTCCACCACTGGGCTCGGTTATCTGCCACTTTTTTAAAAAGCACTGTGAAAAAAAGATGTCTGTGTCTGGGAATGGACCCCAGGGTGCCTCTGGGAAGGTATTTGTCTGTTTTTCCAAACCACACACGCTGCCAGTAGGAACCGATGGCTGGAGAGGCCATAGTTGGCCATAGCTGATGGGCCGGAGCTGTCCCTGGAGGAGACCAGAGGGCCCAGGCATGGCTGGGCCTCTTGCGGTCCTCACTGTGGGCCTCCTGACTCCTGCTGCAGACATGGGACAAGGAGGAAGATGGACAGATTATGTTTAGCCCCATTTCCTCCCAGGCTGAGGGCTCCGGGGTCGGGTCGTCATGAAGCCAGATGTTTTGAGAGAAGATGGAAGGTGAGTCCTAGCACAGTCATGCCTGAGCATGCGACCATTCGGAAACTCACCAAATTTGGTACTTGACTCTTTTTCACTTTTTTTTTTTTTTTTCCTTTGGAGACAGAGTCTCACTCTGTAGCCCAGGATGCTCCTGAATTCACTATGTGGCCCAGGCTAGCCTTGAACTCATGGCAATCCTCCTGCCTCAGCCTCGTGGATCTGGGATTACAGGCATGGGCCACCACACCCGGCTTATGGGGTACTGGGGGGTCAAGCTCGGGGCCTGGCAACCATTAAGCTATTCCTCCAGCCCCTGTACGCAACACATTTTGATGGAAAAACTTTGTCCCAGTGCTTGTCTCTTGTTTGGTACTTGAAATTCTACCAGAGCTAGAACTTGTTGGTATCAGTTTTTTAAAAATATTTTTTCTATTTTATTAAAATGTATATGAGATGTGTAATGTTTATATTGAACTTGGGTATGTTGGTGTCAATTGCCTCAGGACTTGCCACCACTTTTCCAGCTAAAACAGTTTGTTTCTCTGTTTGTAGGATTTGGTTCTCATTGTGTCTTCTGGAACCGATTAAAGATGAGTTCCAAGGAAGCCCAGTAGCTACCATTTGGGAAAGGGACAACATTTCACAATTTTATGGAGTGAGTTGGTGCAAGGCAGACACAGCCAGTTGGAATTTTCCAAGGCAAATTAATTTACTCTGTGTTGGTTTTCTGTCTCTTTCTGAAAACTGCATCATTGTGAAGGAATAGCTTGTGTGGTATCCCCAGGGTTGGCCCAGTGGGGGCTGTGAGCCCTTGTCACCTGGCCCAGGTCCCCCCTGCCCTCATGCCCTTCCTTTAAGAGTCTCTGCTATTTAATGGGTTCTCCTTTATGACTCTTAATTTAAGTTCCTTCTCGCACTTGCTTCCAAAGGATGTGAAAATGTCACTTGTGGAGAATACCATCCACCCAGCTCTCCAAAGGGGACTGCTGTGGCGCTGGAGGAAGGCCTGCCTTTCTCCACTCCTGCGTCCGGGCTGGCCGTTAGAGAGACAGGCAACACATGCAGGGTGAAAAAACAAACCCCTGACTTCCCGTCCTGTACTTTCTTTATCTTTGGTGATGGACCTCACAACAAGCCTGGGGTATAGCAGGCACTCAATAAATTTTCTTTCCTTCTTTCTTTCTTTCTTTCTTTCTTTCTTTCTTTCTTTCTTTCTTTCTACTAACCTTGATAATTAGAACACAAATGTAACCTTCCATGTAAGGAAGGTCAGAGGCCAAAATCAGCACCTTAATAACTATGTATTCGCCCTTTTTCTAATGCAGATTTCCCCAGCACGGAATGAGCTTTCTTGATGCTGCAGTATGTTTTCTCGGACTGGATGCGTCATTATATACATATATTTCTATTTTTTTCATAAAATATTTGGGTATTTTATTTAACTAGAATGAAAACCTCAAAACGTTTCATTGCCCACATGAAGGCAAGGTTTTCCTGGGTCTGCTTCTGGAAAGAGTTTGCGGAGGGAGAAAGAGTAGCAAATAGTACCAGTAGTAGAATTTCATAGCAGCATTTCAGGAGAGGGGGCTTGGGGAGCGAGCCCTGGCCTTTGACACCTGCGCTTTTGCTGTGGCAGCACTGCCGCCACCCCGGCCACCACCATGGGTGCACACTGGCCCCCAGCCCTGGCACTGACGTGGCCACCACTCTTTGCTGATGGGAATGAGCAGACAGAGCCCAGGGCACGTGGAAGCATCCTGTGCAGACTCCATGGACCCACACCGGCCGGGCAGGTCCTGCCGGAGGGTTCCGCAGTGGAACCCCACTGTTAACTTGGGGTGGCACTTTCACCCTGCGTCCTTTGCAGCTGGCTGTGCGGCGCAGCTGAGTTGGACCCTGGTTGCCAGCGACGGCAGGCAGCTTGAGTTTGCCTGCACGCACGTGGCCCTCGTGGGCTTTTCTCATTGCATTTTCCAGCCTGGGCTATGGGGACAGTTTGACCTGTTGAAATAAAGCAGAGGGCTACAGCAATCAACTCGCTGATTTTCTGCCAGCCACCGGGCATTTCAGACTCAGAGTTTTGGAGGAAATGTTTGTCTAGCTAACTGTGATCCACTTGTGTCACCTTAGAGCCCTGGTCACGCTGTGTACCACGCCTGGGCCCTGGGCCGAGAGGCCCGGACCGGGTGCTGAGAGGGGGTAGCTGCACTGTCTGTTTACAAAAGGCAAACGTGCTGTCTCTTACGGTCTGTGGTGATTTCATAGGGGGAGTTGAGTCTGGCGTCTCCGCAGGGCGACGTGCTCACGTAGAGATGGAAGAGGATGTTCTCTCTCAGTCTGTAGCCCCCCTCCTTTAAACGCACGAATATCGATCGCTCCGAGTCCTCTCGTCGCTTGCTAGGGAGACAAAGAGGCTCTGGGTCATTGATTACAAGTTAAGCCAGAATTGTCGCAACCAGCTGAGTGCTTTGGTACAGTTGTTCCCGGTAACACCCACCCTCCGGTTTTGTGATATTGGAGATCAGGCCCAGGATCTTTGGAATGAACTCCAGCCCCATCCTTCTCTCTCTCTCTCTCTCTCTCTCTCTCTCTCCCCTATGGAGTCCAGGCTGGCCTTGGACTCACAGCAATGCTCCTGCCTCAGCCTCCCGAGTGCTTGGATTACAGGTGTGCGCCACCATGCCCAGTTTATGTGGTGCTGGGGAATCAAATTCCAGCACTTAGCACTCGAGTTAGCGCTTACTGGGCAAGCACTTTGACCATTGAGCCGTTTGTGTTGTTGGAAACAGAGTCTTGGCAAACTGTTAAGTTGCCCAGGCTGGGCCGGAAACTGCAATCCTCCTGCTTCGGCCTCCCAGTTTTCCCCTTCTTTACAGTCTAGTCTTCATTTGTCCCTTGCACAAATATTTCTGCAGTGGGTTGCAATGAAACCTCATGAGTGCGAACACACCCAGGAGAAATCCTACCCTTCTGGCTTTCCTCACTGGTGTTTACATTTCTGGTTTATCTTGTGCAGAGCGCGTAGCTAGAATTTACACAACCAATCCTACAGATTCTCAAACCCTCGTGACGGTATCTCCCAGCAGACTTTTGACAGCTGCAGCGGGCAACACGTGTGTGCATTAAAGAAAGAAAAAGAACTTTAAAAGCAGGGCTGGGGCTGGGTGTGGTGGTGTATGCCTGTAATCCTAGCGCTCTAAGAGCCTGCGACGGGAGGATTGCAAGTTCAAGGCCACTCTGAGGAATTTAGCAATTTAGTAAAGCCCAGCCACCTGCAGGTTCGGCAGGAACAGTAACGAGTAAGGAATCTGCTTTGCTTTTGCACCCAACCATGACCCTGGATAGATCAGCAAAAAACCCATGTCTCCTTCAAAGCTTGCAGGGACCTAGCACTGTAGCCCCTGGAAACCAGCCTTTCCCCCATCTCTGACCCCAGCCGGAGTGGCCCCTGCCAGGTAGTGATGGCAGACCCTGCAGGGGCGTTTGTGGCTGTCCTTCTTCCTCAGGTCTTAGTGGCCCAGGTTCCTGAGGGCCCTGCTGTTCCTGAAGGTTCCGCCTCACTGCCACTGGTGCCCCTCAAAATATCCTCTACCCATAGAACACACTCCTCTCATTGTTCTTGCCCCCGTCTGAGGTAGTTCTGGAAGTCCTCTTTCATGAGGGTCTTCAGTTGTGCTGTCTTGGCTGAATCAGTGTCCAGAAATCAATTCAATATGTCGATCTTCTGTGGTCATTTTGACTTTGAGGAAGAGCCAGCTGTCTCACTGTGTCAGATTTAGTGACTAGGGTGGGTGAGGACGCAGTGCCTTGCTTTTGCGAGTCTGCTTTTCCAGTGGGTGGTACTTGGCAGCAGCATTCACTCCATTTCTGGTCATACTCCCCCAAGACACTCATGACAGAGGACACCCAACACTGCTTTAGAGCGGTGGGATAAATGTATTCAAAGTAAGGGAGGATATTTTGTGGGGATCAATGGCAAGTATCTTTTATGTAATATGTTTTAAAAATACTAAATATTCACTGTATAATTTGATCTTACTTCTTGTGTGAGGGCTGCTTGCATGGGACTTGTCCAGGGACACTCAGTGGTCACCCTGGGGATAAGGCCTGGGATAGGCACTGTAGTAGTGATAGCCCATCTACAACCTTGGAGGGATAGTTGTGGCCAGTCTTACAGAAACCCTGGGCTCTTTTAAGACATTTTCTTGGCTGTGAAATTCTCATAATAAAACTGACAAACAAGGAAGGAGCTGCTTCCTCCTGCAGCCTGTAGAAATACTGAATTGTGGGTCCTATTAGAAATGGCTCGAATTTTGTCTAAATTGAGCAGATATCAACTTCAACATGGCGCCTTTCCATGGCTAAAACGAACATTTATGGGGAGCAGATGTATTGACCCGAGTCCCCTCACACCTTTCATTTCAATCTGTGCAGGATGGATTTCTGAGAGAGCAACAGCTTCTGTCTCCCAACAGTGAATCCATTCTTTCCTCCTCTCTGCTTATTTGTTTTTCTCTTCCTCCCCTTCACTTCCCATCTCTCTCTTCCCCTCCCCTTACCTCCCCTTTCCTTTCCTTCCTTTCCTTCTCCTCTCTTATCTTTTATTCTCCTTCCTGCCTACCAACCTTCCTTTTTTTTTTTTTCCTTACCTGCCTACCTAGGGCTAGTTCTGGGCATAACTAGGAGCTGAGGCTGAGAAGAGTAATGCTTCCTTTAAGCTCACTGCTAGGGAGACACAGTGTAGGCCAGCATTGGGTAGCTGTTCCTTTGGGAGCATCTCTATACCCCCTAGCTGGCCTTAGAGCTGGGCAGTCTCCATTGGCATTGAGGTTTGGTAGCTTCCTGGAGAAATATTTTGATGGAAGTTGACAGCGTGCAGAACCAAGGGATAGCTGCCCCCGGTGGGTGGTCTCCTTGACCCTAAAGGCAGCTGAACCTCATTAAAGGAGACTTTGATTTGTGAACTGTAGCAATTCTTCAATGGGAATAAATAATAATAAAATGGAACAAACTGTGAAAGAGTGTATCCCCGTGCATATCTGTATGTGTGAGCTCTGGTATGGAGGTATGAGTGGGTAGACCAGAGGCAAACAGGGTGTTTGCTGGAGGAAGAGGTGGAGCAATGAGGATGACACGTAGCGTGACTGTTAATCTTGACATGTCAGTTCCATTGGGTGAAGATATGGGTGGAGGATTAGTACCAAGCATGCTCCTGGATATGTGTGTATGGATGATGGAGGTGTGCCCTTGGGGAATCTAAGTGGTCCCTCACCCTTTCCTCTTTGGTATTTTTCCCATGATACTTTCTGGATGCTGTGAGCTACGAAGCTTTGCTTCACCAGGCTCCTTCTGTCATGATGTTCCTGCCTTGAAGCCACCTGGCCATAGACTAAATTCCCCACAACTGTGAGCTACAAAACCTCTCCTCCCTGAAGTTGTGGGGTTATGTGTCAGCAATGGGAAGCTAATACACGTGGTGTTCCAGTGCTGCACTGGCCTGTGTGATGCTCAAAAGATGCCCCATGCCTGGATCATGTTGGATACTTCATGCTGTGAAGGGAACCAGCCAGGAGAAAGAGAACAGTGTGTTCTGGGCTGGATGTTGCCCCTTTTCTGCACCCTGGCTGCTTACCAGCCTAGTGTGTTAACACACCCATCAATGAGCCACGAACCCAGGAGATGGCCCAGCTCGCAAATCCCCATTACCTCAGGTGCAGCTCCAGCTGTGCGTAGAGGAAGTGAAGAAATGCCCGACGGGCCACGATCTCGGCATGACAGTCGTTGACCACCAGTCCCTGGTCACTGATGTGCTCACCGCTGATGCACTTGGTCCCCGAGGACAGGACGATGACCTGCGCCTGCCTGGTGTCCAAGCCTGAGGGACACAGGGAGTGGTCAGAGCAGCTTGGACTTCATAGTCTCTCTATTGTGTGCTTGGGAGGAGACCCACTGCAAGTGGCCTTGCCAGCTTTCTATTTGTCCCAACTGTAGTGTTTCCTAGGTGGACGTGCTTGCTATAGCTTACTGCATCCTAGGGGTTGTATGGGTGACAGAAGGTGCCTCCTGCAGGACCTCATCTTGCTCAAGAGTGGCTTTCACGCTGCACCCCAGAAGCAGCCAGGCAAACATTCACTCTGGTGATTTCTCAAGACCAAGGTCAGTACTGTCATCCTTGAGTTTTGTCGAATAGCTGCGCTTAAGCTGGTGATTATTAACTGATAGGAAATGGGAAGTTGCTATGTCCCACTTTTGAGTAGGTGAGTCTTGGGAAAAAATGGGTATGACCAGCCATCAAAGAAATGACTCAGGACCACAACCAAGTCCAGCCAGGAAGATGAAGGATTTCCACAGCTAGAGAGTTTCCTGCTGTGTCCCTAAAGTAGAAGAAGGAACCTTTAACTACGTGTGACCTAAGTGCCCAAAGTCTTCTACCTGCCCCCTCCTTCAGGCTGACAGTTGAGTCTCTGCTGAGTTATTCACTGATGGCAACATGAACAGGAGGGGCTAAGGGTAAGATGAGGATTCCCAAGCCGAGGCCCGCCCAGCAGCCTTGTGGTTCCATGGAGGCTCAGTTCTCCATGGGAAGACAGCTGCACACTTGGCCCATGCACATACCTATTTCATATTCCTGTAGGAGAGCCTGGCTGTTCTCCAGAACATGGGAGCCAGGTGGCCGAATCCTATGCATCTCTTTTCTGAGCCCGCCTTTCTGTAAGTGCATTGGGACCCGGCCCTTTGTCCTGTGGAGCCTACTTGCTCATCCTCTGATGATGCTTGCCTTTCTCTCACCCTAGTAGGGGTTTGTCTTGCAGCTTGAGCAAATCTCCAAATCTGTAGAAGTAAAGGCTTGGTGGTTTGGAACTGTTGGGGGCATCATCCACATAATCTGCCTTTAGAGCCCTGGTGAACCAGGATGTGGCCATAGGGACAGTCTTAGCTCAATGCCTGAGTCTTTTATTTCTGATCTTTTCAGGGCTAACCTAATGACTTTTCTTTTTAATTTTTTGAGACAGGGTCTTGCTGTGTAGTCCAGTCTGGTCCTGAACTCACTATGAGGTTAATAGCTAGTCTTTAGGGTCTATAAAACCCTGAAAACCATACATTTTCATGGATTTGTTTCTAGAACTATGAAACTGGGCTGTTTGCCTCTGGAAGAATTTTGACAGTGTTCTCAGAACAGCTGGACACAAATTTCCACAGTGCCTCGAGTTGTTATTATTACTGTTTACATGATATTTACACATGGTATGAGCAGAGAGTTTGGAGGCCAAATTTACTAAAGGAACAATTTTCTTAACCTTTCTGGACTTGTTACCCACCTGTAAGATAGGATCAGTAGCAGGTATTGCTGAGAGATTTCCTTCCCACCCCTCTTCCTGACTTTGCATTTTTACCTTTTACCTCAGTAGCATCCACTGTTGGGACAGGAGTTGATAATTGTTTATTCTACCATAAAAAGGCAATGACTGATTCATGGTTTACTTTTCATGGATAATATTTCAATCAGAACCAAAGGCACCTCATCAACCAAAATGGCCCTCTGCATGGCTTCAGAGCAAAGGAAAGCAAATAAATCTCACAAACAGCCTCCAAACTTAATGTGTCTAGAAGACAATAGCTGCTGGTTTTGTCTAGAAGACCACGCGTCAAAGTTTAGACTTTACTCTGCTCTACTGGGTTCAAGTGTGAATGTTTATTTTCTCTATACTTAGGATGGCAAACTCCTTGAGGGCAGGCACCAGCATGTCCACAAAATAGTCTCATAAAAAGGGACTCTCCAGGAGCCCCTGTGATTAGATAATCGGTGCAGTCAAGTTAGTGTTGCTGACTCAAGTCATTTCAGCTTTCCAGGTACTACAATGAGAATCAGGAGTTGGTGTTGGGATACCTGTTCACGCTATTGTATATTTCAGTAAACTACCATTCTGAGTTCTGGCTTCTGTGCCGTGTGTGGTCAGTACAGAGTGCTGACGCATCCACTGTATTTAATTCCCTGGTGGATACATGTAGGGACCATTTCTTTATAAAGATGTAAGTAAATAGAGGGGACACCAGAGCATGTCTTCCACTTATAGTAGGATAGCCTTCTGGGTCCACTCTAGGTACTGTTGTGCTGATTTGTTCCTCTACCTTGAGGTCTGAATTCAGAAGCCTAAGTGACTTCTAGTCCCTCCACCCCCACCCCATGCCCCTTCTCTGCTCCACACAGTGAATTTTTCTCTGTGAGATAAACAAGGGAGCAAGAGGGACAAAAGGAAAAAGTGATCAGCTGGGAGTGGGACTGGAGAGGAGGGTGGGAGCAAGTGTCAGCTGGTTGCAGTCACAGAAGATGGACCTGCCATTTGCAATTGGTGGGATTCCATGGCTTCAGCTTAGCTGTCTTCTGTTCTGCTTCTGGGCCCACCGAGTGTCCAGTCTCCTGTCTTCCTTAGCCAAGTGGCGCTTGCACAGCTCAGTGGGTACCATGGGTAAAATTGACAGTTACTTGTCAGGAGAAGCTACGGCTACAGCTAGGAGGACAAGCCGGCTGCTCACCTCTCTGAGAATGCCCCACAACCGTGTGCCAAGTGAGCTAGTTAACTGACACGTGGATTGTTGAGAAACACTTAATGACGAAGCGATTGTGATGGAGAAAACATTTGTCAGATTCCAGCTTTTCATTAAAGCAGACTAATGGAAAATAACATTTCTAATCATTTAAAAATGTTTCAGATTCGCACAATCTTAACGTAGAAACAGATAAATCTTTGAGAATAAGTACGGTTGCTCTTGAGGCCCTGGTCTGATTCTCCTTTTGATTCCTTGGAAATCAGGAGTGTAGAAAAGACTCTGCTTTCCCTTCCACCCCTCATTAGTTCTCAACTCTCTTTGACTCCAGACTCTGCCATATTCTGTACAGTTATGTGACTCAGGAAACGCACTATTTGCTTATTCACGTTTCATTAACCCCACCTCCTCTACACCAGCACTGTGCTAAGCTAACACAGGAGACTTGGTCCTGTCCTTGAAGAGTCGGCAGAGGAGGAAGCAGAAGACAGGAGAGAAGAGAGAAGGGAAGAGAGGAGAGGAGGGGAGAGGAGAGGAGGTTCCTAAGAAACGTTGGGAAGAAATTTGGTGATGGGCAAGTGACATGGGAGCAAAGAGCATGAACACAATGGCCCAAGGTGTGGAAGGGGAAAAGCACAGGCCTGTATTGGGGGATGATGATGAGCCTGTTAGTGGAGAAAGAGAAACACAGTCATTGGAATGTAGCAGGCAGCATCAGCACTGTCCGAACACTCCATGATTGCGTGTGTGGAAGCCTCGAGAGAATCCAGCTGGAATACTGCTGGAAACAGTAAGAGTTCAATAAGGTAATAGAGAGCAAAGTTAATATACAGAAATCAATAGTTTTCATATATCTATCTATCTGTATATATCTATCTCAACAAGTAGACAGACGCTATGTAGGGAAACTCACTCTGTTTATAATAGCAACAGACGAGGGGATAGAAATACATCTAACGAGCAGCGAGCAAGCATTATGATGGATAAATAAACCTCACAAGCCCCACTGAACCACACTGACATGATTTGAACAAATAAAAAGACATGGTACTTTCTTAGGTAGGAAGATTTAATACCACATTTTCTCCCCAAATGGGTTTGTCAGGTTAATGTGATTCCATGGAAGCAGCCGGATACATGCTTGGGACCAAGGCATCTAATTCAAAAGTGTAGTTTTGTTGCTAGTTCTGAAGCAGGAAAGCTTATCCTAAAGTGAAACTTAGAGAATTCTGGAAAAGAAGACAGATTTTGGGAGACAATCCTAGCAGATGCTAAGCAGGGGGTGAAGTCTTCCTAACAAATCACAGTGATGCTGATGCATGAAGACTGGGAGAACAAAGGAGATATTCCAGAGATTGACTCAAATACCTACAGGAATTACAAGATAACAATCTGTCAGAGCATCAGGGCCAAGAGCAGCTGTTTGGTTAATGGTGTCTTATAACTGAAGAATCATATGAAAAACAAAGTTGTGTCCTTTTCTTGTACCATGCACTGAGATAAATGTCACAGGAACCAAGCTTTAGATGTAAAAAAATTTAAAGAACCACATACAATGTTTACATCAGCTTTATTTGTAATTTCCCAAACTTGCCAGCAATCAAGATATCCTTTGGTAGGTGGATAGAAAAATGAACCGTGTTACATCCAAACTGTAAAGTCATGAAAAGACTGGGAGAAAACTGAAGTGCATAGTACTAAGAAATAGAAGCCAACCTGAAAAGGTTGAACACTGGCTTCCATGACATGACCCTTTGGAAAAGGCAGCACTGTGCGGTCAGTGAAGTGCTGAGAGGTTGCTGGGGGCTGTTAGGTGAAGGGATAAATCTGGGATGCACTGAGGACTTCGGGATAGTGAAGCCACACTGTGTGATACTGTAATGGTGGATACATGGCATTCTACCTTTGTCCAAACCCATAGAGTGTACAACGCCAACAGTGAACCTGTTATGGTTTGCCTCATGGGTTTAGATATTATAAAATATCAATATGCTGTTGGGAGGCAGAGTCTAATTGGAGTGGGTAGAACACTGGGTCTGGACCCAGGAGGGACAGGACCTGGAAAGGTAGCTCCATCCTTCCTCCCTCACCTGGCTTTTGTCTGCCATGTCGTGAACCCTCTGTCTCTGGCTACATCTCTGCCCTGTGCTTCTACACTGCCAGTGTGTGGACTGTGACCTTCTGAAACCGTGAGCTAAAATAAATTTCCTCCCTTAACTCGTGGATGTCAAGTATTCTGTCCCAGAAATGAGAAAGTAACTAAGACAAAAGTCTACTGTAAATTATGGATTTTGACTTTTTAAAAAAATGATGTATATGTATTAGAAGAAAATGAATGATGATTTCTTTATAAGAAAGAGGACTTTCTAATTATAAGTCAAAGTTACAAAACACAAAAAAGTCCTTAAATTCAAGTGACAAATATTTTTGCATAACAAGCATCTTAAGGGCAGTAAAGCATTAAGAAAACCAGGAAAAATTGTAGCTTATATTGCAAACAAACAAAGCATTTATATTTCTGGTATATAAAACCTTCCAGAGATTAAAAAATACTCCCCCCAAATAATGGGAAAAGACTAAGTACACCAGTCAGAGAAAAAAATACAAAATGCTTCTTAAAACATTGAACTTCACTGACAAGCATATAACTAAATTAAATTAAAATACAATGAGATACAATTCCTCATCTATCAGACTGGTAAGTATCCAAATATTTATTAACATACAACTAAAAAGGCAGTGGGAAAATACCCCTTCTTATAAATGGTGGGCAGGAAAATATGTTGGTAGGGTATATTTTAAGGACAATTTAACAATGCCAATCAAATATATATACCCTTTGATCAAGAAATTTCAATTTTTTGAAAATTTTCTTATCCATAAATCTGCATATGTATGGAAGTTGATTTTGTGTGTGTGTGTGTGTGTGTGTGTGTGTGTGTATTTGTTTCAGCAATATTTGCAATAGAAAAGTAATGTAAACAGCCTAAGTGTCCACCAGTAGGGAACTGGTTAAATATAGCATCTATTTATTTGAATATTGTAGAACTGTAAGACTTAAGATATTCTGTAGAGATAACAGATTCCTAAGATAGGCTGTGGAATATAAAAGCTATGTGAGAGGAACTTATGTAATATCTTATGTGTAGAAAAGTGAAGATAAGGACATGTGTGCAGTTTCTTGCACATGCATAGAGGGACTCTGGAAAGGTATCTGACAAGGGCTGAAACATTATTCTATGGATACACTATGTTGACCTGTTGAGTGTCGTGGATGGTGGTATGTCATACCTACAAGCCAGTTACAATGATAGAATTTTATATTTATAACCTGTAATTACTTTTAAAAAACACTTGGTAAAAGCACTGAACATGTGTCCTGCAGTTGTCAAATTATTCAGAGCACTGTGTAGTATTGTTAATTATACACAGATCTGTAGAATTTCTTTATCTTGCACAACTGAAATTTTATGCCCTTTGAACAGCAACTTCTCATTTTTCCCTCTCACTAGCGTCCACCGTTTATTCTCTGTTTTAGTGAGTTTGACTCTTTCATATTCCACATACAAATGGAAGCATGTGTGTTTATTCTCCTGTGCCTGGCTCAGCTCCGCTAGTGCAATGTCCTCAAAGCCCATCTGTGTTATTGAATAGAGCAGCATTTCATTCTTTTTAAAGGCTGTACAGTACTCCACTGTGTGTGTAGGCAACATTTTCACTATTCACCCACCTGGTGAAGTTCGTTAGGTTTTGCTTGTGCATCTTAACTTCTGAGAATAATGCTGCAGGCCTCTTCTGTTTTCTTAGGATACACAGTATCCTTTGCATGGACTGAACTCATGAGCTACAATGATCGTTCTTATGCAGTAGTCAAGTTAGTTAAGGCTGACTGTCCTAAGACCTCTGTTGCTTCCCCTTCTTTTCTCAAGCTGTGGTTGCCGTCCTTAGGGGAAACCGAGGATAGAAGGAATTGTAAACAACATATCTTAGCCTGGTTTATGCTTCTGTGATAGGAGCAGAAGTTTGTTGGCTAACAGTTCTAGAGATTGGAAAGTCTAAGACAGAGGGGTAGCCACCCAGCGATGGATATCTTTATTCACCAAACATACCAGAAGGTATCACATGACAGGAAGTCAAAAGGAGAATGAAGACAAAAGAGAGAGAACCCAATTCTGTGATAACAAACCCACTTCCACAACAGCAACCTTATATCTGCATGACCTGGACTTGGACATCTGTTACGAGTACCCCATTCTGAAGTCATTCCAAGGACAGTTAAATTTCAGCAAGAGGGCTGGAGGCACAAACATTTAAACCATAGCGCAACACAAAGTTCTAACATGAGTGACTTGGATCTGAAGGACATTGGCTCTTCTGGAGAGTAATAACGATTCGAGCTGATTTCTTCACTTACAGAGCACTTTCCTGCGTGTCAGGAGCCTTCCTCCCCTCTCCACTACAGTGGAGATTTATGCTTGTACTTGACTTAGATCCAAGTGAATGTTCCTTGGTGGCTGACCTCTTGCATTGGCCTCGTCATCCCCAGGACTGTGTGGCCTAGTCCTTTCAGGTAAGGCGTTCCCTCACCTACCAGTGCACCTACATCCAGGAGAGAAGATGGCCAGACTGGTTTGCTGTGTGATGGTGGGTGCTATGGTTTGAGTGTGTCTCCCCACAAGATTCAAGGTGAAGTATTATCTGCTGAGCAACAGTATCATGAGGCGTGGTCTTTGTGAAGTGATTAGGGAATGAGTGAGTCCTACTCACAAGTGGATTAGTGCTCTTGGGAAAGGCTTAGTGGGAACTAGCTAAGTCCCTTTTATTCTTCCATCTCTTTGCTCTGTGGGGACACAGTGTTCCTCCCCTCCAGAGGATATAGCCATAAAGTACCATTTTTGGAAGTTGAGATTGGAGCTCTCATTAGACACTGACCCTGCTGGCATCTTGAGTTTGAACTTTCCAGCCTCCAGAATCATAAGAAATAAATTTCTGTCATTTATAGGTTACCCAGGCTCAGGTATTTTGTTATAGTAGCATAAATGGATTAAGAGTTAGCATCTCTTCAGCACACTGCCCCCTAGTTGACTTTAGGCCATTTCTGGGACTGCACTTTTGCTAACTGTACTGTACTTTTGCTAACTTAACTGGAACTAGTTAATTCTTAACCTACTCCAACTCTTTCAACGGAAGTTTTAAGCTAAGCCTAGTGTGACACTGGTCTGTAATCTCAGCAGTCTGGGAACCTGAGGCAGGAGGATTGCAAGTTAGACTCCAGCCTGGGCAATTTAATGACTTAGTGAGACCCTGCCTCAAAATCAGAAATAAAAATGGTCTGGAGATGTAGCTCAGTGTGAAGTCTCTAGGTTTTATTTCTACTACCACAAAAACAAAAAGAAGTTTTTAAAAACTGTATCTAATTTTGGAAGAAACCATTATGAAATTTTAAAGAATAAAACTAAAGGCAAATTATATCTGCTTTTACCAAAGACATAAATCTTAAAATTATAGAAATTCTACACAGAAAGGAATGATTTTTATTATACCTATGGGCTACCCTAAGGGTGTGGTATATAATTAGTTCCAACTCCCTGTTTTCTAGCACTGAGTCCATGGAGTTAAATGACTCTATAAGTAATAGGGTTTTCACACTTCCCTTGAGGAAGACTCTTCCACGCTCTTAGCTTTAGAAAAATCTCCCCCAATATTCAATCCTAAATGATCTTCTGCACAATTTCATTCTATTAACTTATGAGTGCCCAGCTTCCTGCATATTTGCAGAAAACATCATGACTTGCTGGCAGTCCCATTTTTAGTCATTATTTGATTAACATCTACATTTCATTTTTAATCTTTTCCTGCAAGCAAATCCCTTTCTCTTCTAAAGTTTCTGTTCTCTAAATTTCCTCTAATTAGTTTGAAATCAGATTGATTTAGAAATGCCTACCACAAGCATCTGTGGCCTGTTAGGGACACGGTGGGGCTGGAACTGGAGAAATCTGTTTTCCTTCTATAGGGGAAGTTTTTCTTCCACTAAGGTCTTGATGGATGAACTTGAAAAGTACCTGCATTCCCTGGGTTATTATTCTTTAAATGCTTCAAATATTTTGATTTTAAGAAGAAAATAAACTATGTGTCAATGTCTGTGCAGTTCCCTAGGAGTGACCGTGTGTCTGTAAAGTGTGGCAGGTAACAAGGTGTGTGAGAGGAGGGAGAATCCAACAGGCTCCAGGCCACAGACTGTTTCTGCTACTTATGTGAGATTTTGGCCACATAGGTTTAAGTATATACAGTTGTCTTGTCTGGGAAAAGTTTTTGAGGATTAAAAAAATTATATAAAGGTAAAAATATTTAAGATGACATAATTTCTAGCTGTCATTTATTATTGCACATGTTCCAGTTCTGCCGTAATTGTATTTGTTTCTCTGTCTGCAGTCAGGCTTTTTCAGTGACTTCTCCAGTAATAATAATATTAAAACTCACATGTTTTATTTTAACTTCTCTTGACAACAAGACATGCTTTTTTTGTATCAAGACAAGACGATCATTTTGGAGCTGGTGGAAAACAGAGCACATTCAGAGATCTCTTGAAAATAAACTCTGGCACTGAGGTCTAGGCTGATTCAACAAAAAGTACTCAGTTATAGTATCAGGGGAATATTTTTGTTTATTTTCATCCACCCACCCACCCATCCATCCATCCATCCATCCAACATCATTGAACATCTCAAGAAAGCAGGGATGCAAAACTGTGAGGTCCCATGTGCTTTGTAGCAACACATTCATACAGGCTGGTGGAGGAAGCAGGGCATGGTAAGGCAGAAGTGACTTACCACAAACAGAGCTATCATAGATCTGTGGACACCTGCAGAGAGGGTAAGAGGTGACGGCGGAAATCAACACCATAGTAGAGACGGGGAGAGGGGTTGCTTTGCCTGTGCTGAACAGTGCATAGCTATTTGCAGTGGGGAAGGAGAGAAGAGCTACTCAGGAGACGCAGCCTTTGAAAACTCTTCAGGCTCTGGGGTGTGTGGGGTGGCTGAGTTGTGGGTAGGGTGCAGTATGACCTTGTGATCAGGATGTATTGGAACTCCAGAATCTGCTGTTTGTCCTTTCCCCAGGGACTCCTCCCTGAACAGAGAGAAGGGATGCTAATCCAGCTTACCATGTTGTCTTCACCAGCTCCAAAAAGGCCAGTCCTCGCATAAAAGGCACCAAGAAAATCATCGGCCTTTTCCTTTAAATTTGTCTGATCAAAAGAGTCTTTGGACACCATTAAGAACACAGATGCTGACACCAGCTTCCTGTCAGTGTGTAACCTGAAAATATTAAATTATCATTTCTTTAGAAAGTTCCTGAAAACCTGTAGTTGAACAATATCCTTAGGTTATGCTTGTGACCCGGTGAATCTGCGGGCAGCAGTTATGTGAAAAAGCAGACAAAGAATTCTCATTCCTTCGAAAGGCTGGAGGATGTCTTATGGATTCTGTGAGAAATCAGGTGCTCTTAACTGAAGTGGATTTTTTTTGAGGAAGGAATTTGAGAAAAGGAGCCAATAACCTGAGGATGTTGATTCTCTGACATTTTGAGATTTGCACACCTGAAGCTCAACAGATTCAGAGACATCTGTAAAAACAAAACAAAACAAAACAAAACAAAAACCCCAAAAAACTCCACTCTTTGGGTGCCTGCAGAGACTCCAGTGACCACTTGTCCTATCAGTATTCCAAAGGATGGTAGGCATCTTAGTGCATCCCAACTGCTGCTGCTGTCTGGTGTTGTGAATAAGCAGGAAAGCCAGGATTCCTTCAGAACTTAGTTGTTAAAGTAAGCACAATAATCACACCTGCAATAACTGCCTTCAAAAAACAAAAGCATGCTCCCAGAGGGCATGGCCAGCCTCTCCTTTGGGTTGCTGAGATTATCAATCAGTGTGAGCCCCGGTGAGTTTGCCAGCACCTTTGCTAAGAAAGGATTGGATATCCAAGCGCTGTGAGGTCTTAACGAGGCCAAAATTGGAAGAGGCACTTTGATTTAGGAATGCAATTTGGATATGTTAAAAACCAAAGATTCTGCTTTAAAAAAAAAAACACTACTCACTCATTTCTTTCCTGAAATTATGTGAGTCTGTTTGCAGACCCAGATTCCTACGGAAACCTGGTGCGGAAGGAAGTTGTCTGTGGTCTAGGATGCCTTGGGTGTTGGTCAGCTCTCTCATTGCTGGGACACAATACCCAGCACCTGCAACTTCAAGGAGGAGAGGCTTAATGTAGTTCACAGCTTCAGGGTACTCAGCTCATGATCGCTGGCTCCAAGGCAACAACAACATGGCAGAAAAGTGTATGGAGCACGAAACTGCTGAGTTCAAGGTGACTATTGTGGTTTGGATCTGGAATGTCCCCCAAAAGTCTCATGTATTTAAATGTTATAGATTGTCTATGGAACCATGTGCTGTTGGGAGATTGGGGCCTAGTCTGGAGGGGTGGATTACAGGCATGTAAGTTAGGATTAACGGCGTGCAGTGGCCACAGCTTCCACATCTGGATCCAGGAGGGGCTGATCACTGGGTTGAGACCTGAAAAGATATATAAGCTGCTTCCTGCCTTCCTTGGAGGACAAATCTCAACTTGCCTTGACTCGGCTTCATGTTTGTGATGTCATGAGAAGCTGCCTTCACCTCTGCCTCTACCATGTACTTCCATTGCTGCTGGCAGCCCCTGAATGGACGGTGACCTTCTGAAACTGTGAGCTAAAATAAACCTTTCCTCCCCTGAATTTGTGGATGTCGCGTATTGATTCACAGCAATGAAAAAGTAACTATGACAGTGACCAAGGAGCAGAGTAGGGAAACAGAGCCAGGGAGGAAGGAGTGAGGGGCCAGATATAATATCTAGAGATGAGCCACAAACAGAGAAGCGTGCCTCTCCAATGCCCCAGATGGTCTCCAAGCCAACTGGGTTGACACAGCCAAACTTAACTGTTACGTTTTATCTGAAGTTTGCTCTCTTCAGCATGGTTGACAGTCACTGCATTGCCTCTTTAGGCACGAGAGGGTTGGGCCTACACACTGATCATAGGTGCTGCTCACCCCACATCTTGTAGAGCTTCAAGCAAAGGACCTGAAATGATGCTGAGGCAGATGCTGCATGCTAGTCACAAAGGATCACCTTGACACTGTGGTCTCCCAGCGCTCAAAAAGGCCTGTGGTTGGGATGAGATCAAACATAAGCTTATTAGTAGTCTTTGATGCCTCTGTCATGAATTGAACTCCCCCAGACTCAGTGGGCTGAAGGTGAGTCCAGGGGGAAACAGGAGAGCCAGGCTCTCTTCTGTGGATCTCCAGGGGAGGCTGTGTGTCTGCTTGGTAGTGCAACCTTGAGTAGAGCTGGGCTGGTCCACCTCACTGTGCTTCTCTCATATTTTTCTAACTTAGAAGGAGTAAAAAAGGCTAAGACCCTGTCAGAGGTCAGGACCAGGTGGAACTGGGTATGTGAAGCATCTAGGCCAGCACGTACACTGACAGTCAACTTTCAATCATTAGACTTGACTTGTCTGAATGGTAATAAGAAGCTTGACATTTTCTTTACCAAATAAACTTGACTTTTCCAAATCTTAACTTCCAGGGACAGGAGACTGGGCAGCCCAGCAGTACTTCCTGTTTCCCTCGTCTTTTCGGCACTCTTCCCACCATTGCTGGTAAGTCAGAGATATTTCTTAATATTATAGCTTAATGCCTGAGAGAATTGGGCTCAATGAGATATGAAGTGTGATTTAAACAAACGGTGAATGTTTAAGTAAAAACGTTTATTGTAGTAAAAGACACACTGCCACTCATCTTTCTCGCATTGAATACACTTATTCCATCATTCTTGATGCTCTCTGAAGGAATTCTGGAAGTCTTCTTTGTGTCTTGAGTTGCACTTTCTCAGTTACCTCAGTGTCCTGAATTGATTGAAACAGTTGCCTTTCAAGGTCATTTTGACTTGGAGGAAGAGCCACAGTTGCATGGTGCCAGATCTGGTGATTAAAGGCGATGAACACACACTGGAATGTTTTTTGACCAGCAGCAAGACACTGTGGTTTTGATCCCACCTCCTAAGGACCCATGTGAAAGAGGACTTCCAGAGCTGTGTCGGGCAGGACACCGAGGGGACAAGTGTGTCTGAGTGTTTTGGGGGAGATTCATGGTGATATATCATTTACTATAATATTTAAAAAATATAAGCATTAGCCACATATTTCAATCACATTTCATGCAAATGGGTGCTATTGATGCTGCATTACTGAGCGCGTGGCTAAATTTTCTCTCAAATTCTCTCCCTTATCTGTTCTCCTATGGAGGCTGTAAAGCAAGTCCTCTTTTCTACTGTCCTTGTAGCTGAGCTGACCAGTGAAAACGTTTTTACCAGCAGCAGTTTGCAGGAGTTACTGTCCTTCTTACTGTAAAAAGGGCTGAGTGTGGTCCTTGCGGCAACCTTGGGATGGGACGAGGGAAAAGCTGGAGGTCACAGACCCTGAAACCATCAGGGGCCTAGACTGAGCCTACTCCCACTGTCCACATTGACGGTAAAATGAGATTAATAAAAAATGGATTTGTTTAAAACCTTGCTAATCAGCTTCCTCATTTCCTGAAGGCAGATGTGTCCCTAATTGATGCAACTTCAGAAATGCATAGAATTCAAGGTAGCACTCAGCAGGCATGAAACGACATAAGGTGATCAGAGTAGCTTACAGTTCTGTCCCAAAACTTCGATGCTGTGAAGAGTAACGCCGGATACAAATATGGTAATTTTACATTTGGTGAATATATTCAATGCCCTCGCCCTACCCCCAAGAAAGAAGTAGAATTATGAGGAACTCTTTACAATTAATAGATTGAAAAATCTATTTATCTCTCTGTTTGGATTGGCTGAACATGCTCTTCGCCCCATTAGTAATTCATTCTTTTATATCAAAGGAGCAAATATGAAACACCTGGTCTGATCATTGAGAAGTCTTTTCTTTCGTGCACGGGGGATGACTGACAAGGTCTCTTTGCTGGCAGTAAACCCAGAAATAATGAGAGCGCAAAGCCACAGCTCATAAATAATTCATAGACCAAATATTTTAAGTTGCGGAGCTTTTTCTCTCTACAAGCAACCACTTGCTATTCTCATTTCTTGTTCTCTACTCATGGTCTTTGTTTTTAAGAGGGTACATGTAGGGTCATATCTGAAATAGTTCTAGGGGACATTCTTGTTTAGGACTTGTGAGTTGTGCTCCTTCTGAGTTGCGATGCTTCCATTCTTTTGTTGACTAAGTTGTAAGAGTTACTTTTGGCTCAGATATAATTGGTTAAAATATTTTTCCTTGGTTGATAGCCCAAGGGTGTAGCCACGCACTGATTGAAGCCTGTCTGGTCACTGTTGCATCCCATTATGACTTCACTTCCTCCTCTGTCTCTCTTCTATTTTCTCCACTGACCTTGTTAACTACTGGCTCCCTTCTCTAGCTGAGTATCACCAGAAAGACCTCAAAGCTAAGTGTGTGTGCAGGTGTTGTGGTTGTCAAGGCTTTGGGAAGAAGCCAGGAGACCACACTTTTGCTGGGTGGTGTTGTTTGGATCTGTTACGTACCCGCAAAGGCCCATGGTTTAAGTCTAGGTTCCCACCTTGGAGCTATTGGAGGAATTTAAGAGATGTGACCTGGAGGAATTCAGCTCATTTGAGGCATGCTCTTAAAGGGAATTGTGGGACCCCAGTCTCTTTCTTCTCATTGTTCCCTGGCCATGAAGTGAATGACTGCCATAAGTTACCTCACCACAAGGCAAAAAGCACTAGAGCCAATGGATTATGGACTGGAACCATCAAAACTCGTACAAAACAACCTTCTCTTTGTACAATTTAATTCACTCATGTGCTTATTGTAGTGATGGAAAGCTGACTAATAGCACAGGCTAAAGCATGAGACCATGGGTTCCTTAGTGGGAACCTAGCGTTAATTTCAGTGCAGAGGTGTCATGTCTAGAGCAGCACCACTAGCTCCCCTGTTAATCACCACTGAGCAGCCCTTGCAATGTCCCGTAGTGTGGATGGGAACATCTTAAAATTTAAAATACAAGGTCAGTGCGACAAAAAAGGAATATGAACCCTGACCCAGAGGGCACACATTTAAAAGTTCACACGCTCTTCAAAGGGCTCTGGCTCTACCCAGTTTCGCATTAATCATTAATTAGCCCAAACTCTTCAGAGTATTTTTATTGTACCTCCAGTCGCACAGTGGGTGTTCCCAGCCTCCGATAATTAACCCCTCCTACTAGCAGATAATGCTCAATGATATTCTAAAATACGTCTTTCCTTTTTGGTTCACCTTTCCTTTTTCTTCTTCTTTTCTTTTGCTTACTTTTATGCACATGTTTAACTAGCCTATTAGAACTGATGTATTTAGTTATAATATTTTTAAGAGATATTTTTTGGCTTGCTGACTGAGATAACATGGTTTCAACAACCCTAATCATTGTCTGGCCCTTAGGCAAACAGTAGATTTCAATGTCTTTTTCTTTTACCAACAAGCTTAGTGTCACGTTTCTATTGAATAAAAAAGAATCATCGTTTCAAAGACTAGAATAAAGATTAGTTAGTTTTATTGCTTTGAGATATAGTGTTAGATTTTTTTTCTTCCTCTGTGAAGGCTTTCGGGCAGTTAGACTTGAGGTAGCATTGACTACCCAATTGCAATTTAATGATTAGAAAAAATGCAGGCATGTTTGGACAGCTACGATGAGAGTACCTAGTCTCAAAAGAGTGCAGCAAAAATATTGCATTTTTCTGTTTTTTAAATGTCTTCCCTCCTACACATTTCCTTTCAGAGAAAGGATAGATTAAAACAATTTGTGAGGATATAGCTGGTGGCCAAAATTATTGTTCTTCTCCTTAGCTAATTTAGCTTTGAGGGTTCACATTTGTACCTTGTGAAGTACTGTAAACAAAATTATTTATCTTTAAATGAGCCCAGTGAAGGGTTGAGGTGGGACAAATATCCAGTCAAGGACTGATTTTCTTTTTTGTTCAGGAGAGTTTACTAAGAATGGGTCAGCATTCTAGCTACACAGAAATCAGCCATAGATGTAGCCAAATCTATCCTTCATTCTGCAGTAACAGCTTCAACCAGAGATTCACAGTCAGTTGCCTATTAGAACTCTTTGTTGCTCTGCAATGGCAGCTTCCATGAATCTTCATGCGTCGGAGCAGATCATGGAGATATATCTTCAACTACATATTTCTTTGTGTCCACTTAGCAGATATTAAGAAGCCTATTTCCCAGACGTGTCTATCAAATTGATTGTGTGTGAAAATGCTATTGTAACAAAGAAAAGCCAGTATTATCCATACCTCCTTCAAGAATCACTTTCTCAGGGAAACAATGGACTTTGTTAGGAAAGCCAGCTTCAATTACTGGGCTAGCTAATGCCACCCTGGGCCCCACTAAAGTGAGATGTACCTGCAAGGGGGTGGAGCTGAATTCGGGAGAGATCAGGAGAAGGCCTGATGGCTTTTTGAAGTCTCCTGGGAGACATGAAGTGGGTGGGAGGCTGCGAAGGTCAGAGGAAGAATGGAAGGAAAGAAACCAAACCCCAGTGCCAGCACTGAGGAGCTACAAGGAGGAGGGAACTGTAACATCCCAGGCAGGACTTAGTGAGGGCATCAGGCCCAGGCCTGCAGGTGTACAAGGTCGGAGTGAATGTGGATCTAAACAGAATATCACTGAATTATTCTTTGATAAATGGCTGTCCAGTTGGCCAGACCTCTCTCCTCCATGGAGAGGATGCCTAAGAGCTGGTAACTTTCAGAATGAAAAACTGAGACTCAGGCCAAAAGAGTGGAAAGAACTATTTGACGGAGTTAGGAAGCTTGACAGTAGATTCACATTGCACAACAGAACTTTCCCTACTTGAGTGCCGAATGGTCCCTTGCAGGGGCTCCCTCTTGCCCACCCCCCTTGAGGAACCATCTACTGTAAGGAGTGTTGGGCAGTCTTTCCATTTGGGAGAAGCCTGTTAACAAACTTGACTGACCTGTGCAGCCTCATAGGGAATTGTGCAAGGTGTCTCTGCTACTCAGTATCATATTTTGTTCACAAATGTGAGTATGTAGACTAAAGTTATAAGTAGGGTAAAGGAGGGTGAAGATAAACCAGGAGAGCCAAGACCCCAGAGGAATCACACCAATCAGAAAACAGAACATAGACATTGGCCAGTGAGACTCCTCAGAAAAGTTTGTGACGATGCCACATGCATAAATAGAAGGGAGTGAGTGTGTCATAGTTTGGTTCTGGAATGTCCCCAAAAAGCCTCATGTATTCTTATGTTGTAGAATGTTTATGAAACTGTGTGGTGTGAAGAGGTAGGGCCTGTTTGGAAGGGAAGAACACTAGGGTTTGACCTAGAAGAGGCAAACACTGGAGCTTGATTTGGAAGGGCAGATTATCGGAATAGGACCAGGAAGGGCATATGCTAGCACTGCCCTTCCTCACTCGCTTGGCTTCCTGTCTGCCATGCCACGAACAGCTTTCCTCCAGCTTCACCTCTGCCTTGTGCTTCTATCATTACCAGCCACCATGAATGACCTGAGAACTTCTGAAACTGTGAGCTGAAATAAGTCTTTCCTGCCTTAAGTTGTGCGTGTTGGTGTTCTAGTAATAAAAAAGTAATGAAGACAGAGAGTATCCCTTGAAGAAAGAGGAGCAGAGAATATGGAAGAATCTTGAGTAAAAGTAGATTGTAAAATTTAGAGGGAAAAAAAGTAGCTGAAGAACTTTGTGACAATTGTGAGAAGTTTCCAAAAATACGGAGTCAGACTGTAGGGTCTAAAAATGAAAAAGGAAACCTAAAAGTTGATTCACTCAGAATATTGATAATTCAACAAAAAGGTACAAAAAAGAAATTTATCTAAAAATTGATAAGAGGACAGAAAATACACACTTAGCTTACATATGGTAAGGAAGGTGAATGAATCACACCTGAATATATTCTTATGAAATTATAAAGTTAAAATTAAAACCCTTTTCTTTCCTTAGGCAGTTGTGATATACTGGTTAATTTTGGTTATCAACTGGATTAAGAGACTCCTGGACAGGTGATTGAATAGTGAGGAGGGTGCTAGCTTCGTCAGTGGGTTAGATGAGTTTGTAGTTGAATGATCATTAGGAGGTGGGGTCTGGTTGGAGCAAGTGGATCATGAGGGGCGTGACCTTGGGTACTATATCGGATCCCTTTCTCTCTCATTCTTTCTGAATTGATATCCTTTCTGGCCACCATGTATTGAGAATATTTCCTTGGCCATGACTTGGAGCTGGCTATCCATGGACTCTCTGAAAAGAATGAACTACAGTTAGTCTCTCTTCCCTTAAGTTGCCTCTGGTGTTTTCTCCTAGCAAAGGAAAACTGACTAATGCATGTGGGTACTGGTCAAAGCTAAAAAAAAAAAAAAGTTGGTCAGACATTATGTTCCTCATTAGAAATAGTAAACAAGATATGATGATGAAATCCCTTCAAAATCTGAGAGAAAATACTTTTAAAGTTCAGAATTTTTTCCCTTGCAAAACTAGGGAGTGAGTATTTTGAGATACCTGATTATTCACAAAGTTCATCTCCCACATATGTTTAAAAGGGTGTTTTGGTAAGGATGGTCAAAGGAGAAAGACCAGAGGAAAGGAGAGATGTTGGCCCTGGAGATAGTGGGTCTAGGTGAGAAGCCACGTCCAGCGTCCTGGGGCAGAGCCTCAGTGGGGAGTTGTGCAATGTTTCCAAAGCTATTTGAGAAGATGTAGCTTCCAGTACGCATCAGACTTAAGTGTGACATGATTTTGGGATAGCAAGGAAAGTGACAAGAATCCATGTGACCTGGACACAACGGTTATTCCCTGGCAGACGAAAATTCTGTTGATGGGAGATGAGAGGATCTCAGCTTAGTGACTGGCTATGTGGTGATTTGCCATACCATAATCTGATGAAGTAGATTAGTGATTTTCAACCCTTACAGCCCCCTAAAATATACAAGATTTAATTGTAGGTGTTCAACAGGGACCAAAATATCCAGTGAGTGTTTCAATTTAAAAATGATTAATTTCAGGGATGACCGCTATGCATGGTAAATGTTTCAATTTAAAAATTATTATAGTAAAAGACACATTGCTATTAACTACCTCCAGGAAGACTCCCCCTAAATTTGAACATGCCCCATTCTTCCTGCCACTTTCTAAGCAGTTCTGCGAGTCCTCTTTTCCAAGTGTCTTTTCAAGGTGTGATGATTTTAACAGAAAATCAGGCTCATGAAAACGTCAACGTGTGTCCTCATCGACCTTATTTGGTAGAGCTGTCACAATGAGATGTCTGGCTCATCCCCAAGGCCAAAATCACCATCCGTGGTAGCCATGTTGAATCAGCTCAGGTCATTGAGGCAGCCACAGAAGTGCCGCTAAAGACACTCATGAGACCGGATCTCTGGGCCTGCTGCAGAAGGAGGCGGGAACCATGGGACAGGAGTTCTCAGAGTGAGGGGAAGTATTGTGAGGAGAAGTAACAGCAATATGTCTTTTCTTTTAATAAATTATAAAAGTAAACGTTTCACCACACTTCAAGAGATATTGTATCTTAGATATTATCAATTGAAATCATATCAATATAAAAATAAATTTATAATTGAGAGAAGCTGGCTTGTAAGGAAAAGGCTGAGAAGTTGCTTCCCTCAGTGTACAAAGAGCAAGTGACGCAGTACTGCCTAAACGTGACACCAGAAGGAACAGAAGTTTAAGTATGTTATTGAAAATTACACATGAAAATGGGACGTGAAAAAGTGTCCCATTGTGAAGTGTGACATCATAGTTGTTACCTAAGATCGAAAACCCAGAAGTGCAGAGCCAGTTGAGTAGGTAGGATCATAAGAACAAAATTAGAAACAACTAGAAGCAGCTGCTTTGGGCCTTGAAGCAAAGGAAGACGTGGGGTGGGAAAATATTGGATTCACCAGTTCTTTTTATTTGAATTTTTACCACAGAACTGCAATAGTTAGATAAAGAAAAAAACCTGCATGCAATATTGTATTTTTCAAAAAATAGTACTTCTCAGAATGGCTTAAACATGGTCGCTGCTTCATTAATGGAAAGAACTTTCCAGAACAAATTGATGCAGATCAATGTAGTGTCCCACCTAGAAATGGGGGAAGACCTTGAATTGGTTTTATTTCAGAAAGCGTTTGACTTTATCGCACTGGGATGCGCACAGCAACGAGAATGAGACACACAAGTTCCTCTTAGCGCTCCTTATGCATTTATTTCGGTTGCTGAACTAATTAAGGTTTCCTGGAATGTCAGTGTTAAGTAAATGGATATTTACCAATGTTTCTATTAGTTAGTTTGCATGTTTCTTTCTAATCTTCTCTGAGTTGATGTTTATTAAATTATATTAAATTATAACAGGCAAGCACATTTTGCAATTTATTTTCCAGTGTTCATATGTCACTGACAATGAGGATTTACCATAGAAAGTCTCCCTTCTGTATAACAAATTGAGTTTAGATAAATCAACAAATTGGCTGCGCATGAAATATAATGCCTGCACTGGCGCTGGGATGCATTCCTTTTCCCACAAGCTTTTGTTACCCACTGCTGTTTCCCAAGAGAGGGCTGAGAGTGGTTTTCACCACTGGCCAGTGCTGAGCCCCAGGAAAGTGGGAGGAGAGTGGGTAACCAGAGCTTGGGAGTGGGAAGTGTTACGCTCTCACTTGCCAAATCACAGTGGCTTAGGCCTCGTCCCTCTCTTTCTCCTTCTTTCCCTTGCAGATCAAGATACCAACTTAAACTGAATTATCTGGGAACTTGTGGCAGAAATCTCAGCAGCTAATTTTTTTTTTACCCATGTTTTATCTACACAGTCCTACAACTTTGCATAGAACTCTTCTAGTTTTCTTTGATTTAAATTGTTCCTTATGACCCATTTTCCAATAGCATTTGAGAGTCACACAGGGAGACAGTTGGTCTGTTTTGGTCTCCAGTGTTTGCCCAAAATCTAGTATGATGGGAATTTAGTAAATAATTTGTGAATAAAAAGATGTCCTTACTCGTAATAGCCAACACTCACGTGGCTCTTGTTATGTGTTAGGTCCCTTCCAAAGTGCTCCAGTACATAAATGCATTTAACCTTTGGATTAGCCCCATTTGGAAAGTATTCTTCAAATTATCTCTAAGTTAAAGGTGAGGAAACTGATCTCCAGAGAGGTGCAGTGACTGCCTTTGGGTCACCGAGCTGATTATGGGTGGAGCTGGATTCGAACCTAAGCCGCGTCACGGTGGAGTCACCCTCTCTCCTGGACCGCCCACCCGATTGTACTTCCCTTACAGGCCGCTGGGCCCCAGTCAGGGTACGCCGTTCCCTTGCAAGCCTGGGGCGTGCAGAATGCTGCCCATGCACAGAGGCATGCATCCACGGTGCCTGGCTGATGGGCCAAAAGGGTCACATCCAGCCGTGGTGACCCTCGCCGAGGAGAGCTCAGCCCTCAGTTTAGCGTATTTCCTAATGTCATCAAATATGTAAAAAGGGGGCAGCTGTTAGTGGTTAGGGTAGCATGTGCTACCACACGCAGTGAGGCCACAGACAACACTGAGGCGCTCTTGCTGAGGTCAGAATATTTCGTCTGTAAAGCGATTTTCTTTTGCCACGCTTTTCACGTACTTTATCTTCTTCAATAAATTAGGTTGTGAGGGAGCTTGGCTGGTTGTGTTTTGCTAAGAGGCTTGAGCCAGGAACGCGGGGCAGCGCACCCTGTGCACTTCCGAGGCAGGGTCCTTAGCATGCTGCCCTAGCTCCACTGGCCTTGCATGGTGGGGAGGCCCCTGGAGGTGTGGACTGGCAGGAAAAAGATGCCAATCACCTGATTTTTTTTTTTTTTTTTTTTTTTTTTTGAGATAGGGTCTCGCTTTGCAGCCCAGGCTGGTCCTGAGCTCACTGTGTAGCCCGGGTTGGCCTTTAACTCAGGACCTTCTGCCGGACTCAGCCTCCCTGGGATTACAGGTGTATGCCAACATGCCCAGCTTTGTGTGGTACCAGGGAATTGAACTCAGGGCCTTGTGCTTGTTTAACTGCTGTGCCAGTCTTCTAACCCCAATCATCTGATTTGTTGATTGATTGTTTTTTTTTTTCCTTGAGACAGGGTCTCACTCTGCAGCCCAGGCCAGTCTCAAACTCACTTTGAAGCCTAGCCTGACATTGGACTCACGGCAGTCCTCCTATCTCAGCCTCCTGAGTGCTGGGATTACAGGTGTGCGTCACCACACCCAGCATATGTGGTGCTGGGGAATCAAACTCGGGTAATTAGCACTAGCTAGGCAAGCACTTTAACCACTGAACTGTTTCTCCAGCCCCTGTTAATTGATTTTTAGACACTTTTAGCATTAAGCAGGTGGTCTTTTTGGTCCTAGACCTCGGCTGCAATTGCAGGGCCTTGCATGTGAATATAGGATGTGAAGGTCCCCAAAGCTGCTTCTTATTGTATAATTATCATTCTCTAATAGATTGTTACAAAGTCCTGCAAAATTTGGGAAGTAACAACAGTTGAATTCAAACAACCGTCTGGGCTAGTTATAACATGGAAGTGTTTAGAGATGCATTCATGACTTTGCTTGTTCAAATTTACCTGCCTTTCATTCCCCAACCTGCTATTCAAGAGGCGCCCTCCTGCTGGGATCGACCCTCTCCTCCCTGGTTGGGTCCTTATTTTCTAGAATAGAATTCCATCTCTGAGAGCAGTTTGGGCTGGAGAATCTTGACTGAGGAAAGAGGGTACTGACGGGTGGGGCAGGAGGGGCTTTGTCCCACCAGGTGGCGGCTCCTCCAAATGCCCCCTGTGTGTCTTCCCGTGTTGCCTTGTGTCTCGATTCCTTGTATCCTCTCTGTGTCCCTATATCCCTTTGTCCCCTCTGTGATTTGTGTCCCCCGTGGCTCTCTGTGACCCCTGTGTGTTCCCCTGTATTCGTTCCCTCTCTGTCCTTCACATTGCTCATGTTACCTTGCGCCTTCTGTGTTCCCTCCGTGCCTCTGTGTTCCCCGTCCTTCCCTCGGTCTTTCTCTGTATCTCCCATGTTCCTCAGCATCCCCTTGTGCTCCTTCTCGGTCCTCTTCTTTCCTCTCCCTATTCCCATGTGTCCTCTCTGTGCTCTTTCTGTCCCTTCTCAGTTCCTTTTTTGTCTTCTCTGAGGTCTCTGGTTCTTCTATTTCCTGATGCAACCCCGTTGTTCCTCTGTGTGCCTCTTTGCTTTGTATGTCCCTATGTCTTCTTGTATCCCCTGGTGTCCCCTCCCTTCCTTTCTTCATGGTATTCTATCTGTGTGAGTGGACGAAGAGTCCACAGTGAGACAGGTTTATGATGCCACCAGCTACCTTGCTATGAGAAGCAGAGACTCTGACAAGCCATGTTCTCTGGAAAAAGCACATCCATACCTGGCTTCCCTACTGCAAGTGGGCTCCCTCTACCTGCCATGGTCCCAAATACCAAAGGTCACACACTCACTCAATATCAGTGATAGCATCAGCCACTGGTCTTGGGCACATCAGAGGTGACAGGGAAGCATCCCTGTACTTATCAGCCTCATGTGACTTATTTGGTGGCCTGGTCAGTTTTCAGATTTTACAAACGTTAGCAATTATTCTTAAAAAGATGGTTAGGGAAATACACAACAGGGCCAGAGCAGCCAGGGCTTTCCAGCTTCGTGGGAGTTGAGAGAAGCCTGGGGAGGGTGGGTTTGCTAGGTTGGCTATACCTCTTGTCACCCTGGTTGTCCCCAGCAATTATGTTGGTCGCTGGTAGCTCTGTGTTCTCTACCACCTTGCTTTGTCATCCCCTTCATCTGATGAATAGAATCCTTTGGTTCCCAAGATTAAGAAAACTTACATTCCTTTCTTTGGGACTGAAAGTTCCCACCAGAAAGGGAAAAGGCAGTTACCTTTGGTCATGACGATTCCTGCCAGAGCTTTGTGGCGTGCATGCACAGATGTCAGGCCAACTGTCAGCTCACGGAACTTCTGGGTGACCAGCTGGGACAGAGAGTCAGCGAATTCCTGAAAGACACAAGCGCCAGGGCTCTTTGATGGGTTGATAGAAGCAGCAAGTCGGCAGCTGGCTTTTGTATCCTCCTGTCCTCCTCAGCGCCCATATGGGCACCCAGAGATGCCCATCTCCCAGTGTCTGTGACACCACAGGAACACACCTGCGATCTGTGTCACTCTGCCTCAAGACCATAGGAAGGAACTGATGGCAGGGAATTAACCCGCAGTGTTGGCCTTGGCAGAAATCCAGACCCATGCCTGAGCGGGTGCCTGCCCTGTGCCCACGCAGGGAGCTGGGACTTGGAAATGGTTCCTGTTTCTCCCTCTCCTTGCCGTGCAGAGCAGCAGGCTCAGAGCCTTTGGGAGTATATGATAGGAAGAACCCTGAGGCAAGAGGGAAGAGGGTTTTTTCACCCACTGGGTGATTGGCTGCCACTCTTTTCTCAGTATCACAGAACCTGTTTTTGGGTAGCAGGCACGTCTCTGGGTACCTCCTGGCTGAGCTGTTTATTTCAGCTCATGCCACAACCTCTCCACACAAACACAGGTGCACTCATAGTACACAATGTGCGTGTGTGCATGCCCCCACAGACACATAGAACACATGTTTATACCAAGAAACAAGTGTACCCGTGCACACAAACACATGTCCATACACATCACACCGACATCAGCTGTTGGTTATCGTAAGCGCACTTCACATCTCTGCTAAAGCAACACTTGTACAATAACCAAACTCTTCCAGCCCAGGAAATATGGCTTTGTGGCCATGTTCTTCCCAGCTCCAAGAGGTCCGGTGGCTGAAACATTGCTTTTTTCCTAGCAGGAGATCCTTTGTTTTTTTATTGAGGGCTGCTTATGTGGTGTGACTTTCATAGATCTTGGAGCAGGAAAACTTACTTGGAGTCCTATTCTGCAACTTCTGTGCTTGGGCAAGTCATTCAAAATCTCTTAGCTACATTTTCCTAATTTACAAAATAATCCTCTTAATTTCCATTTGACAGTGTTTTTGTGAGGATTAAATGAATTGACACCACTTAAGTGCTTACCACAGTGTTTCACAGTTGGTAAGTGCTCAAAAATGATGCCCATATAATGGCTATTACAGTTGTTGTTGTTATGGTGTTCCCTGTTCCTTGTTGGTGTTGATGAGACCTTTATGTAGCCAAATCAAACCTTCAATGAATCCTTAAGGTAAGCAACACATTTCATTTATTTCTATCGACTGGATTTTCATGTTTCTGCCATTTTAACACTGTGCAGGCATTAATACAGATACAAACGTATTTCTGAAACACAAACACAACACAGATGGGGCCTTCAGGGCTCCTGTATACTGGGGATTTCCCTGGCTCCCACCCAAGTGGTTGTCACCTCCAGGTGGTTGCCGTGGAGTCATAGAATTGCAGAGTCGAATCTTGGAAGCTGCTTTAGGCTGCCCTATTTTTAATGTACTGGAAACTAAGGTCCAGAGAGGATAGCTTATAACCCCAGACGCCTGTGTGCCGTGTCCTGGAACTGCTGGGAAAACAACCAAAACCAGGGTCTTAACCAATAGGACTTTTGTCATAACTTCATCACTGAAGCTCAAGTTCAAGGTGTCCCCAGGCTGTGTTCCCTTCTGAGGCTCTGGGGAGGGTCTCTCTTGTCTCTGCCGGCTTCAAGTGGCTCCAGGCATTTCTGGCTCAAATCTTTGTCTCTGTCTTCACATGACCTTCCCCTAGGCCTGTGCCTTTCCCTTTTCTCTCTCTCATAAGGACAGTTTTCACTGGACATAAAACCATCAGGACAGTCCAGGATGAGCTCATCTCAAAATTTTTAACTTGTTTACGTTTACAAAGATCCTTTTTCTAAACACAGCCACAGGATTGGACCTGTCTTTTGGGGCCATTGACTGGCCCATGGTGCTCTGCTATTTGTTCTTCCACTTCATGCTGCAAAAGATAGAGGCTATTTTCCAGAGGCTTGAGTTTGACTAGTTTCTACTGTTTTGGAGGAATCCAACTCTGAATTTGAATGAGAAGAGGAAGGGGTTGCTCCAGTTTCCTCAGGAAATCAAATCACAGCATCGTGGTCTTGATGAAGGTCCACAGGAACTCCATGGGCTCCTGGTCCTCACCAAGAAGGGTGGTGATGTCCATCATCTGAACACAAGGTATTGTGCCTCAGTAATGGGAGAACTGACTAATACACTCTGTGAACATCTACTTCTGTGTGAAAGGATGAATTTCTTCTTCTTTCATCCGGCCGGCTCTGCAGTACATCCTCATCAGAGGAGAAAATCCATGGGCTAGTTTACTGGCAGAAGCACCCTGGACTTAAATTGTAGGAGAATGACTCCCTCACCTGGGCAACATGGTGGCCCCCTGTGGATTGTCATGTGTATCTGTGGCATATTTATTTGTAGTTTGTAACTTGCCCTTTCCTTCCGAGTTCATTCCCGATTTGTTCCTATATGTTGATCTCCATTCTGCAGGACTTTGGTGGGGATGTATCCTTCCTCTAACAGTGTTTTCCTGGCATAGGACATCTGATTCCTGTGCATCATGTGTTCCACAGTTATTCCTCATGGTGGTTTCAATAGTTATCTTAATTACTTTTTGTCAGTGAGACCCAGTGCTTGATACCCACGATGTAAAGAGGAAACGTTTATGTTAGCTCGCAGTTCTTGGTTCATTCATGTATGATTGGCTGGCCGTGGTGAAAATGCTGGATGGAACTGCGGCTCATCTCATTGTGGCCGGAAGCAGAGAGGCAGGAGCTGGGTGCAGGGGTATGTCCCCCCAGGCCAAACTCACAGTGGTCATTATGGTTTGGATCTGAAATGCTCTCCAAAGTCCTCAAGTATTTGAATGTTGTGCAAGACCTGTGGATTCCATGTGCTGATAAGAGGTGGGCCTAGTGGGAAGGGGCAGGTCACTGGGGCTGGACCCGGAAGAATATACAGTAGCTCCTCCCTTCCTCACTCACCCAGCTTCCTGTTGCTGTGCTGTAGACAGCTTTGCTCTGGTTAGGCTTCCACCCTGTGCTTCTATCCTTGCAACCTGCCCGTGGATGTCCTGAGACCTTCTGAAACTGTGTGCTAAAATAAGCCTCCTGTTCTCCTTTAAGCTTTGGCTGTTGGGTAATGTGTTTTAGCAATGAATAAGTAACTAAGAGAGTGATCAGCCATCGTCCCAGTGATCTGCCTGTTTTGACCGGCCCATCTCCTCATATCGTTGAAATCCATAGATTAGTCCCCTTGACCCAATTAGGCCCACCATCCAGTCACTTTCCTAGTACATAATGGTTTTGGGAGAAGTCCCAGATCCAAACTATAATAGTCTTACTTTCTTACTTCTAATGAAGTTTTCCATGCCCAGGAATGGTAAGGATGCCCAACATAGGAAGTAACTCTTAATTTCTTTGTGTCTGCCTGACTGGGCTCTCTGAGACCCTCAGACCCAGATGTGCCTACATCACTAGGTAATTATATAGCATACACAACACCGGCTTTAGTTTTGGAACCTAAAGACCACTCTTCCCTTGGAGATGGGAAAATACTTAAAGAGGACAGCAGAAACCAGGCGTTATACTGGGTCCTGTGTGAACATTGTCTCACCTAACCCTAACAAAGAAGGAGCTAGCATTATCCTTCTTAACTACTGAAGCGAAGTCAATAAAGTTACATGGCCAGGATCTGGCAGATCCAGGACTCAAACTCCACAGATTCAACTGCGACCCGCCGCGTGGAAATGGTGGCTAGATCATCCTGGGAGAATTCACCCAGTGCAGAATTCTTTCCTTAAACTCTGTCGCAGGTTTGTTGGTTTCAGATAGGAGCAGATTGAGCACCATGATTTATAATGGGACACAATCAAATGTGCACCATCATCCCGAGAAGGGCTGGCGGCACACAGAGGCCTGTGGTCCCTGGACACCCTCTGGGCCTGCATCCCAGGATGCTTTGCACCCATTATGCACTAATTAGCCCTGGGCCTCAGCCATTCCCTAATGGAGTCATTTGAGGAAATGCTGAAGCAGAACAAATCGCTTTTCGGTTTGGATTTCAGCATTTCCACAGACGAAGGGTTTCTTGACTCATTTCACTTGGCAAAGCACACAGCCAATGGGAGTTCAGGTGGCTGGTGCTACTCAGAGAGCGACAAGGACCTCTTGCTGGCAACGGTGCCTCAAACTGAGAGCAAAACCGTGTGGTGAAGTTGGTGGTGGGGATTGTCCTCCAACCCAGCTACCTACGGGAGGCCTGTGACACAGCTCACAGCTGGATGCCCCAGTCCTGTGTGCACCGTGTGCCCTGTTCCAGGAGGGCCAACTCAAGGTTAGCAATAACTGGTTCCCTCCAGGGTAGGAGCTTTCCCTTTACGGTGCGTTGTGCCCTGTTGACTCTATTGTGTCTCACCCTGTTTCTGGTCTCTAAAATTCTGTCCTCAGCTAAAAATTTGTCTTATCTTCAGTGTTTGGTGATTCTCTTTCAATTCTGCTGTCTGCTGCATTTGGAACAATGCTAACACCCATGTACAGGCGACATGGATTTATTTGTGTATTGTCTTGCAGTTTTCCTAACAGTTTTCTTATTAAAATAATGTAACCCTGAGTTAATTCTGAATTTATGGTGAGGCATAGGTTTGCTTCGCACTTTTGAGGCTCTGCCACAGCACTGCATAACATCATAGATGTTACCTGTCAAAATGATGTGGGTCCATCAGGGATGGCGAAGCGTGTGAATACATAAGGGTGGGCTAGAAGGATGCACACATGGTTATCTAAGAGGTGAATGTTCCAGGGAAAAATTAATACTTTTTTCAAGACTGAAGTCTCAGCACCCTGGAAGGCCGAGATGGGAGGCATCCTGAATTTGAGTTTGGCCTGGGAAATTTAGCAGTTAACAGGGACTCTATCTCAAAATAAAAAAAGAAAAAGGGCTGCAGATGTAGTTCAGCATTGTATTCAGTCCCAAATATCCCTGAGAAAATTGATAATCTTTCTTCATTAGTTACCCCCAGCATTTCTTTTTTTCAGTGTTGACATCCTGTCTTTGTCTGCTTTGGCGGACACTGCCCGATTGCAGGGCTCCAAGCAAGCAGAACCTGGCTTCTCACAGTTCCGAGGCTAGAAGTTCCTGGTTGTGGTGGCAGTGAGCTCGGTTCTGTTCTCTTGGTTTAATGCACCATCATCTTACTGTGCACATGTATGGCTTCTTCTTTTTGTGTGTGCAGAGAGAGAGAGAGAGAGAGAGAGAAAGAGAGAGAAAGAGAGAGAGAGAGAGAGAGAGAGAGCTCTCTAGAGTGTCTTTAGGTCACTAAACCGTCAAACAGGATACCCCTTTTGTGACCTCATTTACCCTTAAACTACTTCCTTCTTGGTCCTCCCTCCAAATATGGCCATATTGGCAATTAAGCCTCCATCACATGAATTTGGAGGGGTCGGTGCAAGGTTTCAGACCATACCATTCTGCCCCTCAAAAGTCCTTCTCACAAAGCAGGGCATTGATTTCACCCCCAAAGCCCCAATGTTTTTAAATTATTCCAGCACTGGTGTGATAGTTTGAAGTCCAAAGTCTGATCTAAGTGATATCTAAATAATATATAGGTGACACTGTAGGCATTATTCCTTTCCAGCTATGAAACTGTGAAACCCAAGAAAATAGATGTTTGCAAAATACGGAGGAGAACAGGCATAGGACAGAAATTTCCATCCTACAAGGAAGACACAGGAAGAAAGAAGTGATGGGTCCCAAACCTAGCAGGGATTCAATCACATTCAATCTCAAGGCTTAAGAACAGTTCTCGTTGGCTTGAGGCTTGGCCTTGCAAGCCCAGCGGGGTGACAGTGTTATCTCCTAGGCTCTGAGTGACAGTGAGCCTCTGGTGTCTCTTCTTATAAGGTCACTAACAGTTTTGGATTAGGATTCCACCTTCATGACCTCATTTAACCCCAACTGCTTCCTTACTCTCAACGCAGTCACATGATGGGTTGGAGTTCTAACATATGAATTTTGGGGAGGACATGGACATTCATTCATAAAATGTGCACAACTTGTTGTTGCCTGAGCACTACCCTTTCTGGTGACCTGTTAAGCCTTAGTCTGGTGATTATAGCTTTGTCTTATAGCTCATAAAGTAGGCTAAAGCCGCAAGAATGTGCAAGGGTGACAGAGAGAGTGGGTATTTGCCAACTTGGGTTTATTCCTCTCTTCTTTGACCTGTGCCATTTTCTTGCCTCCTGGCATTCAGGTGGGTCCATGTGTGTAGGACTACGGGAGGGTGGACAAAAGATGCTGTTTTTAGGTGTAGGCCCCAAAATGCCTGAGAGATGCTCCCTGCTCATTTCTCTGGCTCTTTCTTCCCCTCCATCTCTCTTTTCCTCAACCCTCCATTTCTCTTTTCTCTCCTTCCCACCTAGGTGGGGACAGAGATCCCCAGGGTGGACCCAGTAGAACCAAAGCCAAAGAGTTACCGACTTGCTGTGAACTGCATGGTTTCATCCAGAGGAAGTCACAGATTAGGGCCTTGTGGGTAACAGGAAGAGTGTTACATACTTTGAATCAGAGAGATGCAGAGGAATCCATTATATACAGGCAAATAAAACTGGATGATCAAATTAAAGAAAAGCAAATAGTTTATAGTCTTGAAACACCGTGAATAGCAAGCGAGTTGGCATCATGCCTCATAGCTGATGTGACACATATGGTGTCCAGGAGGACTAACCTGGTCTGGATGACAGTCTGATGATACCCCATTTATATCACGGTGGTGCCCGGTCAGGGGATCTCTGGACTTAGGAGCAGGCTCTTGTGGGTGGCATATTGAGCTCCCCTGATGTTAAGGATGAGCTTCCTTGCACCGTTCTGCTCGCCATTGTTAGCATGAAGTAGCTGTCATGGGGACTTCACTTATAGAATGCTTATTTTCTTCATGTTGTTGATTTGAGGATGTGAATGCACAATAGAAAATACAGTGTCATATAAATCCTCTACGCCACCTGTTGGTGGGTCAGTGGAAAGGGGAGGATTTGAGTACTCTGGACTTGTTTTTGAGAATCCATCTGACTCTTGTACCATGTCATTCTTGATGAAAATGATAAGTCGAAGGATTTTCAACACCTTGCTTATCTGGGGCATCCGAAGCAACCCCCTGTAACCCCAGAGCCTCCATCCCAGGCCAGGACCCTGTGGCGAGAATCTGAGGCTCGGCAGTTGTTCTTTTTCCACCTCTGATCCCCCTTAGGCTCCGTGAAAACTTTTAACTTTTTTTTTCAAACAAACGTCACTTCCCCTGTAATTCTTTTTCTCTATTCTTTTGAGAAAAAATAAAAAGGTTTTGAGAGGTCCATAATGTTTATATTAAGTTCCTTTTCCAATTACTCTTTTATACAGGTGAACAGTAAGAGAAAAGACAATAAAGATTTCTTTAACTTCATAGTTTGAATGGTGAACTAATTAAAATAGAGACTTTCAGATGGCCAGTTATCCTTTTGGAATTTAATGAGTATTACTTCCTATAACTGCAGTAGCAAGCCCAGCTTGTAGGCTCAGGGTCTTAGTAGTTCTTGCTAAGATCCTAGTGAGGGGATCCCAGTTCATCTCAACTATTAACCTACGACCCAAGGCCACTGTCTCTGTGTCTGAGAAGCAGCCTCAGAACATGTTGTGTTGGGTCATATCCACTGCAGATTCATCTCCATTCCTTGTCTTTTCAAGATCTCCTTTTCTGTTGTTATATTTTTTACTTTTAAATGGGGTGTTGTTCAGCCAGGTCTCAAAGTCCTAGCAAGCAATCCTCATGCCTCAGCCTCCTGAGTACTGGGAAGCACAGTTGCGCACACCAGGCCCAGTCTACCTTGATTTTTAAAAATGTAGCTCAGAGACCTACAAAACCTTTGTGCTTGATCAAATATACATATCTTACCGGTAAACCCAAGTCACTTTAAGCATGATTTGTGCCAGGAATAATTTTTTAGACTGTTTACATATTAAGTTATAACCCTCAGTTTTCTTATTTATTCTTATTTATTATTGTTATTATTCTGGGGATTGGACTCACAGCCTTTATACTAAGCTACACCCCCAGACCATTTCTAAAATTTTAAATTTATCTTAAAACACACTTTTGTCAAGTTACTAAATTGTCCTAGGCTTGGCTTGAATTTGTGATCCTCCTGCCTCAGCCTCCCCGAGTGTTGCGATTAATGGCATGTGCCACCATACTTATCTTAGTTTTCCTGGTTTTAAAAGTTGAAGGAAGAGAAATTGTAAATGATCATGTCTACCGGGAAGAACATCTCTTCCTAGGGACCCTATTGCTTTTTTATGGACTGGTCAGAGTCTCTGGGAAAGTCCAGAGAAGCCAAGCCTTGGGGCTTCCAGTCCCCTCCCTTTCTTTACTGAAGCCCTTTCCTGGGCCTGCTCCAAACAAAGCACACCTATTTCGAGTGATTGACTTTTAATTAAATCACATACATGATTGCGCTGTATATAGTTTTTCATAGCTGAATCTATGTATGCAAATGACATTGTTCTTGATTGCATGGGGTTAGAAGTGAGATGGAAACTTAGCATTCATATAGGGGGACGTACTTACTTGTCTAATTTAACTCTAGAAATTTTTAATGTTTTAATCACATGGGACTTAATATATACACCGAGCTTTGGTAACTGCAAACCCAACTCATCAGATCTTGTGATCACTTGATTTCCTCCCCACCTGGCACTTGGTTTAGAGGAGAAGCAGCTATGGTGCTCAAAATGAGCTTGAGCCTGATTAATCTTACGGCACTGTAGGAAGTTACTGAACCTCGTAGGATTGGTACATGTATCCCAATTTAGCAACAAACTACTTGACTTAGAGAGTAATTTTTGGAGCACATGGGCCAAAATTATTACTTTTTAGATGAATGTAAGGTGTTTTTCCTGACCTTGAGCACATAGACACCCAGTGTGTATGACAAGTGATCTCTACCTTTGTTAAGTAGTCTTTGACTTAGTGTGGTCAGAGGCTGTACAGTAGCCACTGGCGTCTATAACAACACGTCTGGTTCTGTCCACTTGAGCTTCGAGCTACAGGTTACACAGCCCTGGTACAAGGAGGGCCAGGGTCTCTCAGTCAACATGCATTGTGACCCCTGGTGATATGTGAACTCCAGGTCGGAGGGACTTTATCCTGTGTCAGGTGAGGGTATGGCTCATCTCTGGTGCTTAGGATGGTGCCTAAAGGCCACTGCACAGGTCAGGCTCTGGCTTTCCTTAGCATTTCCTGTTCTTGTAGCCCCTGCCAACTTACATTGTGTGACTCCTTCAAAGCCTTGGGGCTTTGAAGCTCCAAGATGCTGTTCACTCCAGGAGCCTTCCCTGATCATTCTACCCCCAGCCTTTACCAGGAAGTGGCTTCTCTCACCTATAATTATCTATATGACTTCCCCAGAGATGACTGATCCTTAGTCATGTGTCAGCTTGTGAATATTCACTAAAAAAGGTACTTGGAGCTTTTTTTTCCTCCTTCCTTCCTTCCTTCCTTCTCTCTCTCTCTCTCTCTCTCTCTCTCTCTCTCTCTCTCTCTCTCTCTTTCTTTCTTTCCATTCGGGATTGAACCCAGGAGACTTCACACTGAGGTACATTCCCAGGTCATTTTTTCCTTGTTTAATTTTGAGACAGTCCTACTAGGTCACTAAGTTGCCCAGGCTGTGCTCAAACTTTTGATGATTCTCCCAACTCAGCCTCCTTGAAAGCTGGGAGTACAGGCCTGTCCACCAGTCCTGGCACTTCAAGCATTTAGAAAGCATTTGGCAAGTAGTGAACTTTAATGATTATTTCCTGTGATTCCTGTTAACCTGTTCAGATGCAAGTAAAATAGTAGCCATTTGTTTGCAAGGATTCTAAAAAGGTTGCAGACCACTGCCTTAAAAGTTGCAGGAGACAAATCTGACCATACGGTATTAATTCTTCAAAATTACAAATGAAGCCCAAATGCTTAGTGTTAATTGGTCTTGGGTGAAAGGGAAAGGAAAGGGGTCCTACAGCCCCCATCAGAGTCTGGCCCATCTCCAGCCACTGCAGTGAAGAACAGCAAGTCTCCCAGAGGGGAGGCCCCTGCAGACTGCCTCAGGATGGCCAGGGCTGTGCCCCCAACTGCCCCTCCTTCCCGTACAGTTGACAGGTGGGGGCTTGGGGAGGGGCCAGGAGAGGCCAAGAGAGAGGCACATGAGATGCTGCTTGGCAGTATGGAAACCCTCCACGCAGACTCTCAGAACTGCTCGGAAAAAGCCCAAATAATCAACAGAAGAGTCATTTGCAACATAAATTCTCTGTTAAATATGAAAAAAAGAGAGACATCCAGCTGTACTCATTATTGTTGGTGATTTAGCAATTTAGAAAATGCCCGCTAAAGGGTCCCTTGGTAGCGTGGGGGGGTTAATGCGTCTTCCACAGTCGTTCAAAGCCTCCCAGGCTGTGAAACTCGGCAGAGCAGCCCCGGCTTCTATCAGGAGACGGAGTTCGGTGGTTAAAGACGGGTAAGGGCGACTCTGAGGTATCGTGAGCTGATGCCCTCGGCCGCTTCCAGAGTCTAGATGGGCAGAGGTCTGAGATATCTAGTGTGGAAGCCATGAATGCCCAAATTGGCACAGCCTGGTCGCTTGGAACTGAAATGGTCAGAGGAGACAGGATTTGGCTTCTTGTTAAATGATAGAGGTAATTAGGTGCTTCCGACTGCAAAGGTTAGATGGGGAAGTCACCCTGTAGCCAATGAGCTGTACACTACTGTACTCAATAGAAAAATGATCCAAAATGCTCTGCTCACATCTGCTTTCATTTTTACCTGTGATTGTTGTTGTTGTTGCCTGCCTTTTGCCTCTCAGCCCCGATTACCACGGAAAATTGTCAGCATTATTCAAATCGGCAAAATAAACTTTAAATGGGAACATTGCAAGACTCAGACTTTACCCGTTTCCAACACTAGTATTTTGAATGGCATAAATAAATAAAATGTGTTCAAATTTGCAAGAGCAGTCCTCAGGGTAAAATTGACATTCAGCCGAAGTGGTCGGGATATTAAAATCAATAGATTATAAGGGAGCAAGCCTTTAGTAAATATTTTCCCATCGAAATCTGGTCTTTGGGTTTATAGTGCTGAAATATCAAAAAGGTTAGATTTGCATATGGGCGGGGCCAGAATGAATCTGGCATCCAATACCAGCACATTCTTCTCAGCTCTTGTCTCCTTTGAACTTTGCTTTGCTGCCCAGGGGTGGTGTATTGTCCGGGATGGCCAGAGGGGACCGCAGGAGTGAGGGCCATGTGTCCACATGGAAATGGAGCACTTCTCAGGGTCACACCGTGGGACTCACGCGCCTTCCTGAATAACCCATCCCTTCGGGAGCTGGGCATGCTGGAGAAGTGCTGCTAGGGAAATTACCCAGTCAGAGAAAACCAAGGCCTGGGAGATAATCGGAGAAAATGGAAGATAATCTTCTCAATTTCTACCCTAATATTACTTTGTGTTTCCAAGGAAAAGGCGGCCTCTGTGTCTTAGTAATGAGTTCTGTTTGCTGACAATTACAAAAAACCCTCATTAATTTCAAAACCAGGGACTGGCGTAAACTGCTGTCCAACCGAATAATTCAAATTATCCAACTACTCAATTATTCTATATCTCCAACTGCTGAGTAGCTGATAACACATATGAATGAAGGCATGAAAAATGGAACTCAGGCTGGAGGAATGGCTCAGTGGTTAAAGCGCTTGCCTAGCAAGAGCTGTGTCAGGCTCTAAGTACTCGAGTTTGATTCCCCAGCACCATGTAAGCCGGGCATGGTGGCGCACACCTGTAATCCCAGCATTCAGGAGGCCGAGGCAGGAGAATTGTTGTGAGTCTAAGGCCAGCCTAGGCTCCATAGTGAGTTCAGGACCAATGTGGACTATAGAGTGAGACCCCGTTTCAAAAAGAAAAGAAAAGAAAAAAGAAAGAAAGAAAGAAAAAGGTAACTCCTTCTTGGAGCCTTAGAGTGGTGGGAAAAGCCCTAACTGTGAGATCAGAGCTACAGTTGAGCTCTACCACCATCTTTACCAGCTGTATAGCCACCAAAGGGCAATTAATGTCTGTGAACTGCCAGGTCCCCATCTTTAAGAAACGTCATTGCAATTGCCCCTGAAGCCTGAGATCTTAGGTTGTGGCACAGAGACTGTACCTCCAATGCTACCATAAATGTTGCTAGATAATAAATGTTTTAAAGGGAGAACATGCTGCGCTCCCGGAAGTTGTTTTTCTTTGTTTTGCATTATTTTCCTATGGAGTTAGAGATTGAACCCATGGCCTTTGCACTGAGCTATATCTCTGGCCTATTTTTTTTTTTTAAACTTTTTACTTTGAGACAAGGCCTCATCAAATTATTGAGTTTTCCAGGCTGGGATCAAACTTGTGATCATCTCGTCTCAGGCTCCATGAGTGCTGAGATTATAGGGTTTTACTTCTGAGCCCAGGGTTGTCTCTCATTTGAGTGAAACCAGAGGAGGTTAGGTGGATCCTGGAGGGGGCTTTGAGGTCAGTCTGTAGACAAGAAGGAGCTGGGTGAGTGATAATTCCAAAGCCAGTGTTTTCTTGTTTGTTCTTGAGACAGTGTCTTACTATGTAGTCCAGGCTGGTCCTAAATTCACTATGTAGCCCAGGCTAGCCTAGAACTCATGGTAGTCCTCCTGCCTCAGGTTCGAGTGCTGGGATTATAGGCATGTGCTACCGTGCCCAGCTATTATGTATTGTTGGGGCATCAAACCTGGGGCCTTGCACTTCCTAGGCAAGTGCTCTAATTACTGAGCCATACCCCCAGCTCCCAGATGTTTGTTTTAGGAAGCACTGGTGTCACCGTGGCTGACTGCTATGGTTTCCCAAAGTTCTTTTCTCTGGCTGTGTCCTCGTTTGGAGCACTCTAGCCGGACAGACCAAGACTGAGACTGGGAGGGACTACATTTTGGCAGATTGCATGTTGCAAAGGTGGCTTATCAGCACCTACCATCCCACTTGCTCGTCCTTCTCGTCACTTTACATGCCTCTCACTCAGCACGGGGTTCTGTGACAGTTCCAACCAGTAGGATGAGGAGGGGCTAGAAGTATGTGACTTCTGAGAGAGGTCACAGAATCCACCCGTGTATATCTTGTTCTCTTGGGAAACCTGTGGCGAGGCCATATGGAAAGGATCCGTGGTGAGGCCTAGGCCATGGGCAGGCTGATCCCCCTCAGGAGCCCTGCCCCTGCTGGTCAGCTTTCTGGGGAGGGATCCTCGGGTTTTGGGTTTGAATTATCCCATCTAATGTCCTGTGGATCAAAGATGAGATATACATGTTGATTTTTTCCCCAAATGGCAGGCCAGAAACCAAATTAATGATGGTGTTGTTTTAAGCCATTAAGTTTTGGTGACTTTTTATATAGCAGTAATGAGTAATACAATTACGCATTAATTATTGCTATATTAGGAGAGCTTGTATACCTCAGGGCTTTGAATAGGCACTTTGATGTTGCACTCATCCAAATTCAGGTGTTGTCATTTACTGTTAAACTGCTGCAGGAACACTATTTAGCCTTTGATGTTCTCACCTCTTAAAAATGAATAGTGCCTGCCTGGCCAAGGATCGCCATGAGGTTAAGTGAGCTTGTGAGTCTGAGGTGCTTCATTCAGTTCACAGCACCGTGTACTCTGCACCTAGTACTCCAGTATCAGCTGTTGTCTTATTATTGTCCAAACATAAGATTTCTCAAAAACTTTGTGCAAATACAAGTTTTCATAGAAAAATATATTTGCATCATGTGTGCAATTAGGGCTTTCTCAGTAGCTAGTTGTTTGAAGGATATGTCTGGAGCCATTCAAGCAGGTGCAGGCAATTTTGAGAAGGCACGTGGCGAACTAACCTTTTCTGGAATATATCTGTTCTGTTAAGTGGCTTGCTTGGGTTCTCTCTCCATCCCGGCTGGGTTAACTCTATCCGACCACATGGTTGCCTGTATGATTTATTTTCTGTGGCAGCCCTCATGGTGTGCTTCACTTTAAAAACATCTAATAAGGAGTTGGGTCATGAAGAACTCAAAGATCTGCATTTGATTTTTAATCTACACCCACGGATGCAGATGTGGGTGCATTTTGGATCTAAATCCAACTCAGGGGAAATTACATATATATATCAACCGTTTTATTGAACCATTTTCTGTGAAACATTAGGCATTTTAGGGTTAAGACATGCTCACCATTTAAACTCTTTGCTTGATCTTTGGACACCTTTAAATTTATTATAATTTTTTAAATTTGGAAGCCAATACTTTAGACTAGTACATGTTCAGAGAAATCTAAGTGTTATTTGAAGTTGTGCTGTTCCACATTGTAAGCTGCTTGGTTCCTCCCTCTGCTGTTTTTGGGCGAAAGCACTCCTTCCTTCTTGATTCTCATTGCTCAGGGTACCTTATTTTGTGACTCTTGGTTGACATGCCATTGTCCTTGTTCGAGTGGACATTCAAGGACAGGAGCATGGTCTCATCTGTGCAATGGCAATATCTGGCAAATGCACAGGAAGGGCCAACCTGAGTGTGCACATGTGTTTCCAAGGTTTGCATGGGCACACGTTCCCTCCCTGAAGGCGAGTCATAAGGAATTGAAAAGGTGTTTGTCAGAGACGTACTTGTGGACAAGCCAGGCTGTCTCCAGGACAGCCTGGGGAGAAGCCACACTACCGATATTATTTTTCAAGCATTTCTGCTTTTATTTCATGTCTATACTTGTCCCCTAGGGAAAAGAATCAATCAAAATTTATCGAGCAGGGCACTAATGAAATACAGAGATAAATAAGACAAGGTCCACTCTATAAATAGGCCTATAACGTGAAAGAGGAAATACATAACATGACGTGATAAATGGTAGCAGGTATTTTCCCAAGGGCTCACGGTGCATTGGGTGCCATTCTGAGTAACCAATGCATCTTCTTTCTGCCAATCTACATTGTAATCCTAAAATACAGTTGCAATTATTATCTTGTTTTACAGATGAACAAGTGAGACTGAGGAAAATAAAATTCCTTACCAGAAGCACACAGATAGTCAGATGTAGACTCACACAGGCTCAGTCAGAGCCCATGGCGTGGGCTGTTAGAGAGAGCAAGTGGAAGACAGTCTTGGGTGCCAAGGTGCCACTTGCATTCTCAGACAGAATAAGTTTCTTGTCTAGGGAAGGTGAATATACTTACATAGATAAGAGGTGAGATGTTTCAGATTCTGCCTCTTGCAAAGGTTTGCTGTTTGTGTGTGCCTTCATTACAGCACTTCTGAATTCCTGACACAGGTAAGCAACCACCCACACCAGCGCTACCTGGGGGGCTTCTGTGTGTCCATATATTCCTGCCCTGGTCACCTGATTCAGGGCTTCTAATGCTGTAGCTCAAAGGGTTCTAACATACACAAAAAATTTGCATGTTTTGTCTAAACACTGGAGGGTCTGAAGGAACAAGGGGGAAGACAGAGGAGAGAGGTCTGTGGCCTCAAAAGGAAGAAGGTGGCAAGCCGAAGTCAGTCTAGGGAGCACATCACAGCAGATCAGAGAGTTCCTCGTGGTTGTGTAAATCCCACTTCCTTACCAAAAGAGCCATGTGTTAGTATTAGCCGGCTTTGTGTTACTAAGACAAAGTACTGGAGAAAATCAACATAAAAGAGGGAAGATTTGTGTTTGTCATGGTTTCAGAGGTTCTGTCTTTGGTCACTTGGCTCATTGCTTCTGGGATGGGATGAGGGGTCATGGCAGGGGGTGAGGATGGGGTGGGGAGAAAAGCTGCTCACCTGTGGCAGCAGGGAGAATAAGACAGAGTCCCAAAGAAAGGGACATAAAGACAAAATATACCTTCCAAAATCCTGGCCCCTGTGATTTGCTTTATTCAAGTAAGCCCCACTTCCTACCAAGCCCAGTGGGCTATGAACTCATCAATCGACAGTCCATTGAAAGACTCAGAGCCCTCACGATCCAGATGCTTCTCCAAAGCCCATCAGTAATCAAGCCTTCAACACAATGAGCCTTTTGGGAAATATTTTGGATGCCAGCTATCACAGGTCAAATCCTTCCCAAGAGGCCTTTGCAGTGAACATTAGCTAGTCTTGGTCAACCTCATGTTGGTCATTGACATCATCTTTTTCAGTCCTTGGTCCCCATCAGGGACATTCCCCCAGCTTCCCCTTGCTGGGCCTCATAACTGTATCTCCTCTCCCTCATTTTGGTCCATGCAAGTCTCACCTCTGCACAGTGCTACTGGGCAGCCACAATGTCCCCCCTCATTCAGCCCCTTGGAGGAAGATGGCCTGGTGCTCGATAATTCCTGTGAACATGCCCCAGCCAATCAGGAATAGGAGCAGATTGGGCAAGTCCCCTCCATGCTGACTTTCCTGATTCAGGAGGGCAATTTGCTGCTGTACAAGAGAATCCTTGGCCTCCAGACAAGATGGTCCTTCAGGATGTTTGGCGGGATGGATGCAGACTGACACAGGGGAGGCTTGTCGTTGCTAACATTCTTAAATTCCAATTTTATGATCATGAAAGCATTTTAACCTGGTGGGTTTTTTTTTTTTAGCATGTTTTAATTCTTTGTGATCAGGAACAATAAAGGAACAGTCTCAGGAAAGAAAAGAATGTTTTAGAAATAAAGCTCCTACCTAACGTGAAAAGGGGTGACCGTTGTATGAGTAGCTGAAGGTGTGAGGGTGACAAAGGTTTTAAAATTTCAGGAGTTGACCTTCCTTCCCCCTCTGTGTCTGCCAAGTAGATTCTGCACTCTACTTCTTCATGTTTATTTGGGGAGTTAGCCTGGGCATTGTCCAGCTCAGCAGACCTGCGATGGAGTGTTGAGATCAAAGGAGCTCAGGCTCATGGGTTATATGCTTATGAACAGCAGAGAAGCAGAGGTCCCTTCTGTCCAACACTGACAAAGCCTGCAGATGCCAGGATCCCAGAAACCAGGCACTGGCGGGGTAGGCATTACCACTCCTGTTGCACAGGTGAGGTGGGTGACGCAGAGGCAGGCTGGCTCACTTAAGCTAGCTCACCCAGTCAGGGCTACCGTTGGAATGCAAATGGCACAGGCTTATAATGCCAGCACTCTGGGAGGCTGAAACAAGATGACCATGAGTTCAAGCCCAGCCGGGAAACTTAGTGTTACCTTATCTCAAAATCAAATGTTTGAAAAAGTGGGCTGGGCGGGGGACGTAGATCAGTGGGAAAGCCCTGGGCTCAACTCCCCATACCACAAAACAAAACCAAACAAACAAACCACTCAAGCATAACACACAAAAACCTCCAAAACTAATGTTTGAATTTAAACTCCAACATCTGGTCTCCTGATAATGATATCAGAAGTGTCTTTCAAGGTCTTTTTGCTAATACAGGATTTCAAAGTAAAACATATCTTTTTCACTACTTGAAAGAATAGAGAGTTGAAGGTTATATGCACAGGCATCTGTCTATCTACCTGTTGACTAAGTAAATTTGCAGTTGTTCATAATTCCTAAACTGTTAGCCATAAATCTGTTGACACATACTAACAGTAGTTACTGTTTCAACAATTGACTTCTAATTGGAGTATTATAAAAAACACAGAAAATAAACTGAAAGCCATACTGGAGAGCAGCAATATTTCTGTTTTTGTTGAACTGATGCTTTCTGATCTTCTCAGGAAGACATTTTGAGCCTGGGTGTAATTAGAATCTTTAAATTCTCATTAGCGTGCTCATATGAAGATGGTAACAGACAAAGCCCCCAGTTTGGGGCTGATCCATGGCTGCTTGCGCTCATCCGGATCGAAGAAGACGTAAACAAGAGGAATCATCTCAGGGCTTTTAGAGAAAAAGATTCTCAGA